>MEHQ01001674.1:254257-276748 GCA_008828725.1 Saccharina japonica | reverse complement strand
GGGGGGGGGGGGGGGATACACCCACCGCAGGTATATACAGGGGCCGTTACTACGCGAAGCAGGGACAGGGCCGCGGCGGTGGATGTTACAGTATGATACATACCGGTATATTGGTCTGTGGATGATTTTAATCCTTTTTGAAAAAACACACTATTACGGTGGACCGTAGTAAGGGCCCGTTTTAACGAGTATGAAATGAATTCAATTTGGAAAAAAAAAAATTCAAATACGCTTTTCATTGGTCAACACAGGCACCAGCACCAAAGATTAGGATCTTGGGGTATAACATTTGGTGCTGGTGCGTGTGTTGACCAATGAGAAGCGAATTTGAATTTTATTTTTTCCAAATTGAATTTATTTTATGCTCGTTAAGATGGGCCCTAACTAGGACCTACGGCACACACAAAAACCTATGTATTTCCCTATTTTTACTAACAGTATTTGGTCCTATTTACTAGTAGCTGCTTACTGCACTGAGCGTAAGTATCTCTGTGTCGTAGTTTTGTGTCCACAGAACTGGTACCTTTTTAGGATGAAGAATCGGCACGGACACTGGGTGTGCTGGATGTCGACGGGTAGAAAGGAAGGTTTAATGTGAAGAACACACACACACACACACACACTAGTGTTTACTATGGTCCCCTGTAATAGTATCCATTATCCATTATCCATTATCCATTATCCATGTATCTATCATATCTACAGCAGTAGTGCTCCCCTAGCATAGTGCCGGTATGCACCAACCAACAAATACCGGCAATATTTATACATATACGGGATGTACATCCTACGTGAGGACATGTAATATCCGTAAGTACGCGCGATCGAAGTATTACACTCTCAGCTAGCAAAGATGAGCTTCGACGAAATCCTCGAGCTCACAGCTGTTTTTAATTTTAATTTTGTAAATATATATATATATATATATATATAAATAGCGGCAACCGGCACTACTTCGCACGCTGCAACAATGCTGGTTACTCCAAACCCATATGCACCCCTTAAGAACTGCAGTCATTTTTTGGGACCAGAATGGGAGAACTACAGTAGCGTATAACCTTTTCCCCCAGTAGTCTTGAAAAATTAAGTGAGGGTTTAACGCTACAGCAAAAGGTTTGGGACAAAAAACGGGCAGCAGGAAAAAAAAACCGCGCTCGATTATGGACACAACATCAAAAAGAGCTGGCCTCAGTGGGTAAAGGACATCATTAAAGGTCGCAATACCCGGGCACGTCCACTGACTGAAAGAAAACAACACCAACTACTAAAAGTTCCCTATCCAATTTTAGGGCTGCATTCCCATCGTGGACCCAAATTACTTGGCATTAGAGTTAGATTTATGTACAGCAGTGCGCTACGAAAAAGGCTATAGACGTATTTATATAGCCTTTGAATGTTGGGGATCCACTACTAATATGATATATACCAGGTATATAATATATAATATATACCAGGTATGTATGATACCAGGATAGATACTAGGTATCTCCTTGCGTTTAAAAACCGGCCACGTTTTGTAGAACCCTCTTAACACCTTCGGGGGGGGGGGGGGGGACCCCGGGGGGGGAGGGGGGGGGGGGGGGGGGCACCCCGTGGTGAGAATGCCGCACCTCGAGAGACGGGTATGGTAAGTAGCACGCGTGATCGAAGTATCATACGTATGTATTACACCAAGCTTGCAAATAGCCACTCTGACCCGAAATATAAGGACCATTTCAATTGAATGTTAATGTATAAATGCTCCTTATATTATCGGTCAGAGTGGTATGAGTTTTAAGGGGAAAAAAACACTTTTATCACAGCTATATACGAGTAAGGTTTTCTTTTATAATAAAATATTTGCAAATAATAATATCTCACTTCGTGAACGGCGTGTATTTGAGTGTTGAGAGTTTTGTTCTTGTCCTTTCGCCTAAGGGGATTTTTCGGGGAAAGTGGAGGCGTTCCCCCCTCCCCCCGAGGGTCTATGGTGATACGACTACGGCCGTGCACGACATGAGTACACCCCCCCCCCTCCCCCTTGCTGGTGTTGTCGCTTAAACCGGCCGGCGGTTGCTTCCTTCCGATTCTCCGACCGGGGATATAATCATGTAATCCCCATTTATAAAAAATGCCAAAATGCAGAAATAAAAACCCCCGATGTGAAGAAACATGTGGAAACAAACGTAAGGCCAATTATTTTGCAGTCGGATACGTGGATCGAAAAAGCCGGTTTCGGTAGGAGACAAAAAACCGGGCTTTCTCTTATACGTACGTACTGCTGTTGAAAACCCTCCTTTTCGATCCCAACTTTTTCGATTGGGCCAAACATCTGGTCGGCGCATCCCGTCGAAAAACTCCTATTGGTAGGCGTGGATCGGATTTCCCGCTCGATCGATTTTTTGTTTTATTGAGCACCACATCTCTCACCACCCCACTAAACGCACGGGTCACACCACACAGCAGTTAGCACCAGCCCAAACACCTCCGATACTGGCTTGACTGCTTTACTGCTGCTGCTGCTGCCGCTGCTGCTGCTCACAGCGCAGCAGCTGAACACTTTCTACAACCCGAGAGTAGGAACACGAAGCAGTTTTCAGCCCTCGTGCCAAACGACGCCCCCAGAAAGAGCACAAGAAAAAATACGAACACAAACTCCATCCGACTGACGATATCAATAGGGAAGGTATACACGGACACACCCCGGGTCGAACTGAATAGTGGGGATCGGAAACCGACCCTTTCGATTATTTTTATCCGATGGCATAATAATTGGCGTACGTACGTACACATTACATAAAACGAGCTTTAGGTTTGTTCAGGCTTTTGGTACATATATAGGACTAAATCAAAGTATAATATCGTGTACCAGCGTATCAGGGGCCACGTATGCAACTCGATGCGAGCCGATGAGAGAAAGAAAGGGCTGATATCTTCTCGAGACAAAAAACAAACGCACGAACCGTAGTGGGGAGGAGGGAGAGGAGCCTACTTTGTGACCCCGGATCTGAGTTACGACTGCAGCTAGTATAATAGCAAGGAGAGAGAAAGGAAAAGGGCAAAAAGATAATAAATGGGATGCAAAAATGAAAAAATGAAAAAAAACTAAAACGACTCGTACAAGTACGTAGGAGTATTTCTATATATAATACATGGAATGCCTGGTACGTATTATACCTAGGATACGATATACCAATACAACAGCCCCTTTTAAGGGACCTCTATTTCCCGTTTAAGGGACCTCTAGTGCCCCCTTTAAGGGGCCTCTATTGCCGGTAATAGTGCATTCGAGATTGGAGGTCCCCTAAATACCAACAGCGTCCCCTATCAGAGCTGGTGCCGGCACCTTACCTTACCTTACCTTACCTTACCTTACCTTACCTTACCGCCATCAGTGGGCAAAACAATGGCGAGCAGAAATTTGCAGAGGTCCCCTATTTGCCGGTCTCCATACGTACCTTATCGCGGGGTACAGTACGTTAAAATGTGTACTGTACCTTAAAAGGAAACCCTTCAAAAAGGGGCTACGACCCACTGCTTGTATATACTATTAATATTACGAGGGACCATCGGAATTAGGACCAAATATCGTCACGTATACAATAGGGGAATATGATTGTACTATAATACTACGAGGAACCATCGTAACTATTAATAGGACCAAATATCGTTAGTAAAATACCAGTAGGGGAACTTGTAGTTTTTTTTTTTTGTTGGGGTGGTGTGTACGCCGATAGGTCCTATTTACATGCCCCCCCCCCCCCCCGTAAAAATATTAATAGAAAAGAATACAGTACTCACTTGTCGTGGCCCACCTCTCCACGAAAGGTAAGAGCCGAGATTGGGCGAGCGAGCATCATGATCACCTTGTACGCGAAGGTATGCAATCGCCGGAACTTGAAGAAGGTGACGATGATGAACACCGACGACAGCGCCGACACCAGCGACAGCGACAGCTGTTGCGCGATACCAATGGTATGCGATACATACAATTGGCGTCGTCATCGTCATCGCCATCCGGGGGGGCAGGGGCGGCATATAGTAGGGGTCGTCGGGAGGGGCGGGGAGGGTGAGTATATATATATATATGCAGAGTGCACTGCAGTGCAGTGCAGTGCAGTGAAGTACAGTAGTGCAGAAAGAGCCGATGGCAAGCTATGGACTATGGCATACAGCGTTGGACATCGAACGAGAATCGAGTTGATTGGATACCGACAAACAAAAAAAAAAGAAAAAGATAATTGGGTACTCGTACATCGTATCGGTCGCCCCGATGGTCTAGAGGTAACCTCGAACGCTTCTGAACGTTGATGTCTGGAGTTCGAATCTCACGTGGGTCGGACTTTTGAGTTTATTTGCAAAAATAAATAAAAAAACGGAATCAACTGCTGAGAGCGCCAATTAATAGTAGCGTGGGTAGGCGCAATTCGATGCGAGTCGACGAGGGAAGGAAAGGCTGAAGTCTTCTCGCGATAAAAATGCAAGGCAAGAACCGTAGTGGGGGAGGAGGGAGAGGAGCCTACTTTGTGACCCCGGATCTGAGTTACGACTAGGGAGGAGAGAGAAAGGAAGGGCGAAGATAATAAATGGGATGGAAAAAAAAAAAAAAAAAAAAAAAAAGTGTGTGCCAGGCCAGGTGGTGCCAGGCAAGGCAGTCCAAAATGGGGATACAACCCTGTAGAGAAAATTAGCGGAAGCGTATCCCTGGTTGGTTGCAAATGGGGCTCTTTCTCGTATTTATAAGTACGAGAACTTCGTGTTTCCTTTTATTACTATTAACACGAGTACTCTCTCTCTGCTTTCTTTCACGACATACACCGATAGACCAATAGTCTGCGAATACTGCTGGCTGTCGTATTTTAGGTCGACCCTCTTCAAGAGGCAAAGCCGCTAAGCCTCTCAGCTCGAGAGGGACAAGTGGACAAGTACCCAGCAGGTATATACGACGTACGAGCGTACGAGTGTACACGTCATAAACTACTGGTGGTATACGAGTACAGGTAGGATATCACGTTATCATATGATCCGTTTGTTTATACGAATCATTCGTATGGTATGAGAAGTATCTTCCCGCCCACAATTCTCGCGCATCCAATTCTCGCGCATCCCCCCCCCAAAAGCTCAGCAGTATCATCAACAAGGCAGCGAGCAGCTCGGTTACTTCTGTTCCTCGCTTATGAGCAGGGCGGTCTGCTCGCGTGTCGGCTGGCCGTACAGGAGACCACGCTGGCCAAGCTTTACACCCGGGAGCCCAAGAGCTCGCCCCCCTGCAATAGCTACCACACAAGCAACAGACAAGGCCAGGGCACGGCTAGGCTAGGCCAGGCCAGGCCACGAGACCATAGACCTGTGACCTGTGACCAGCGAGAGAGAACCAAAACGCGGCCAAAATGCTAAAAATAATGCCACTCTTGGCTGGCACGATTTGATATTCAAAGCCGTGCTACGAAAACACACGTTCCAGCTTCAGGTATATATCTGCTGCTAGCTTTCCTCTTGCGTCTCACCGCGGTATAGACGAGCTCTGCGACCTGCGCCGGAGAGAAATCCGCGAACAGTCCAGTGTCCAAGGCAGACTCGTCATCACCCTCCAGAAGAGAGGAGGATGACATGGTCGACGAGGAGGCAGAGCAGAGCAGAGAGGCAGCGCAGAGAGGACGCACGACGTTTTGACGATAAACGCCGACGACACCTCCTTCAAGGCTCGGCCGCCTCTTGCCCTAAGCTCCGCCCGTCAACAAAAGGGCGCGCCAGCGATCGCGGAGGTGGTCCGTCTGCCTTGCAGCAAGGCGATTGGAAACTCAAAATATCCACTGGGCAGCTGCACTGCACTGACTTTGTCCTGTGCCCGCGTGCACTCTGCAGAGGCTGCGCGGCGCTCGCTCGAGCAGATTTTTGATCGGTAAAACGCAAGTCTCAACCCCGGAACGAGTGCCAAACAAAAAAAGGTGGAAACCCCTTGACGCCCGTTTTGCTCACGCTTGTAGAGACCTACCTACATGGTACGCCGCGCGTCCGGTGCGCCTGTCATAAACACCGCCGTCATTCTCGCCCTGCTGAGTGTGCGCGGGGGCCGAGCGTTCACGGCCAGCCACGCGCGAAGCTGCAGCAACGCTCGAGGTGCCTGTACTTCCGCTGCTGCTTTCGCTTCCTCGCCTCGAGGTTGCGGCCCTGTACTGCAACAGCAGTGGGGAGACAACAAACACAACAGCAACAGCAACGCCAACAGCTACCTCCACCACCGCCACCGCCACCGCCACCACCACCGCAACATCAGCATCAACAACACCAGCATCAGTGCAGCTTTCTCGACTCACCTGTGCCCCCCGGTGGAAGCGAGTGCCCGGCGACGAGCGCGACGGTACGCTGCCACCTCCTCGTCGACGTCCACGCCGTTGATGTCGCACCCTCCTTCCTTCTCCACCCTCCCCTCCAAGCGCCACCGCAACACCTTCCTCTCACTATCCCCACCACCACCACCACCACCACCGCCACCGACATCATCATTGCCCGAGGACCCTACAGCCCCCCCGGGGCCGAGGCACGGTTCCGATCTCAGCAGCGGCGCCGCTCTAGCCGGCAGAGCAGAGGATGCCGAGGAGGGGCCTCTCGCGCTCGTGCTCCTCAACACGAAAGGCGACGATGAGGCCAAGCACCTCTTGCGTCGCCTCTGGGCCGGAGCGGCGCTCCGGGTGTGCGCCGACGGTGCCGCCAACCGGCTCCACGACAGCTTCGACGGCGACCTCCCGGGGGAGAGGGAACGGTTCGTCCCCGATGTGATAGTCGGAGACCTAGACTCGCTTCGCCCGGAGGTCTCCGCGTTCTACGAGGCCCTTGGGTCCGAGGTGAAGCTTGTGGAGGACCAAGACTACAACGACTTTGAGAAGTGCCTGATCGAGGTGGAGGTCCGGCTATCGCCGACGCCGAAGGCTGCACCACCGGCCGCGGCCACCGCCGCTTCCTCCGAGCTAATTATTCCCGGTGAGGGGGGAGGGGCGGGTTCGCCATCGTCCCCGCCGCGTGCGACGCCAACGACAGCAGCAGGAGCAGCAGGAGCAGCAGGAGCAGCAGCAGCAGCAGGAACAGCAGCAACAACAACAGCGACCGCAGCGACAACGGCAGCAGCGGCAGCAACAGAAGTAGTAGCAGCAGCAGCAGCAACCAGCGGCCCGCACCCCATCTGCTGCCCCGCAACCGTGGTGGGCCTCGGGGCATTCGGCGGGCGCTTCGACCACGAGATGGCGGGCATCAGCCTCCTGCACGCCTACACCTCTCGCTTCTCCCGACTCGTCCTCATGGGTTCCGAAAACGTCGCCTTCTTGCTCCAGCCAGGACTGAGCCACGTCGTCGAGCCGGACCCGAGATTCGAGGGGCCCACCGTCGGCCTTATCCCCGTCGGCGGCGCCTGCAGGTCCGTCAACACGGAGGGGCTCAAGTGGAACCTCGAGGGCGGTTGCCTCGAGTTCGGCGTGCTCGTGAGCTCGTCGAACTGCGTCGTGGCGGAAGAGGTCAGGGTGACCACCGACGCTCCGCTCGTCTGGACCGCCGAGTTTAGGGCCGCGGAGTGGATCGAGACCTTGGATCGGTGACGTGTGAAAGGAGCGGGTCTTTGTTTTTTTTTGGGAGCGGGGGTGGGGGCAGGGAGGGACGGCGGGAGGGACCCGGCCGAGGCTCGAATCAACTACGTTTCTCCTACTACTTGCCGTAATTGCTGTGTTTTACCTTCATAGGTTGTGCTCAATATGACCATACCGGACGCTATATTTATCCTGGTACGTATATACCAGGTTGTAGGTGTTTTGCCGTCGGTAAATTGATCTTGACATATTATAGAGAGGAACTTTTATTTCTCGTTTGTCTGTCTGTCTGTCTGCCCGCCTGTCCGTCCGTCCTTTCGTTTGTACGAACGGATGCGCCCCAGGTGGTTTCGGCGTTCGTTGCAGTGTGCCGTATGCAGTCGTGTTCGTGTTGTTTTGGTTTATTGGTTGCTGCTGCTGCTTGCGAAGAGGTTTGCCTCGCGACGGCGACGGCGCACTCTGCCTGCTTGCATGCGCGCATTGAACACTACTGTACCTGGCGTGTGTGTAAGCTAATAATACGATACTTACTCACGATATGTGTGTGTTTTTTTTCGGAACGAGCGTCCCGCTAAACGTGCGTGCGTGTTCTAGCCTTGAGCACTGAACTCGTTTCACCGTGGATACAATTATTCTGCGGTTATCAAAAGTTGGTGCGCGTTTTTCGGAATGAGCCTGCCGCTGGCTTTGGGGTCCGTGTTCCATCTCTTTCGCAGCAGTACGCGACGTATACGCCAGCTGGTACAGATACGGGTTGGGTTGACCCCTGACATTTGACAAGTCGAGGCAGAGAATGTATGTGCCGTCGTAGCCTTACCAAGCGTGCCGGGACCGTTTGTCCTTCTGGCTGTGCAGCTTTTGTAGTTGACTGCTTCAGTAGGTTTCCCGTACGATGTACTATCTGCCGTTTACCGAGAGAAAGGGGGAAGAAAGTACCAACAATCTTCCGATTCGTCAACTCTCGTCTACTGGAAAAATACGATTGGTGGGAAAAGTTGACTGGCCCGGGACGTCATCCACGGTCCTGAAATATGTTGTAGATCGGGGTAACTTGTGGTCAGATATTTTAAGAGAGAAAGAGAACGAGTGTCCGCTGTTTTCCGTTGGTTCACGTTTGTTTAATGGATCATTATCATTGGCCGAAACACTCCGTTTTACCTGAGACATTAACCTCCACGGTCCTGTGGCATTTTCCGAATCGGGATGACTTGTGGTATACACGTAGTTTGGAGTGCTCGCGGCGTTCGCAGATGCACAAATAAGTGGTGCAGATTATCAAGCACCGGTGCCATAAAATCACGCTAGCTATTTAAAGGTGTAAAAGGCACCCGAGACGCAGCCTGCCTCTTCGCCCGCCGGCGTGGTGCGATGTTGACGGTCATACCCTCGCCCATCCCGCCAACTGCTTGCTTCTCTGGGTACAGAGAGCAAAAGGCCAGACGCACTATTGCTATCTTAAGGTAGAAATGCACCATGTTTTTTATTTTTTAGATATGTTTTTTATTTTTTAGACTCCTCACTTGAGGAGCTGTACACTAATAGTACGTAATTAGTAAGTCACCCCCCAAAAAAACTATTTTGGAGGAAAATGACAGGTCTTCGTACCCGATGAGCAATATCGCATGGCCTAAGAATCAAATGGAACATTCTGCAACACAAGAATGAGATTCCGACGATATTGGGGTTAACCCTTTCAGAAACTGCAAAAAACTTATCCCACACTGCTTCCAAGTACTTCGTCGCGCCAAAATCGTGGGACCGGTTCTTAACCCATTCAGAACTGATAAAAAAAACAAAAATCCTACACTAATTCCATCCAAAGTAATTTGTCGCGCCAAAATCGTGGGACCGGTTCTTAAGGGGTTAAGGAGCCCGCCGTCGTTGAGAAAACGTTTCAGCCAAAAAAAAGGTATACCCTACACCTCTATCGTAGAACGCGTCCCCAGCAGTTATTGCGGCTGTCGAAACAAAAAACAAGTTGTGGCCCTTGATTTTTATTTTTACCCATCCGCCGGAGGGCTAAAATGAAAAAAAGAAAGAAAGAAAAAGTCGGCCTCGTCTGACATCGCGGTTCGAATAAAATGTCTCTCAACACTGGCAATCGCATGTTAACTCACGCATGGGCTTGTTGCGTTGCAGCTACGAATATACGTGTTTCCCCTATAGGCAACTTTTTGGCAGAAAGTGCGCCGAGTCATTTTGCTACTTTTGTTTTACCTCTTGCCAGCAGCCACCACGCCACCACCAGACCCACGCCAAACAAAAGCAGCGACACAACCCCCGCCAACATCACGGCGCGCACACTTATTCCACGTCTCGCTGGTGTTACCAGCGATCAGAAACATGCGTGCTATCCTATCCCTGCCGAAACCGGGTTTTTTTCACGTCGACGTCTCTGTCGCCGTCGCCCACTTCTCCGGGGTTTCCCAAAACGGCTTGTCTCGGCTGCCGGGGCCTCCGTAGAACTCTTCCAGGGCTCGGTCCATGACGAGCGCCGTGCGAGCGGCCGCTCGGCCGGTGCTGCTGCAGCAGAGGCCTCCGACTTCTAGGCCTTCATGCGACGCGGTCGCGATGGAGACTTTCTCCGGCGCGTCCGCGGGGAGGGACGACCACAGGCGCAAGTCTCGCAGCATCGCTTCGACCAGAGGCTGATGCACGTGGTCTGGCTGATCCGCCTGGTGCAGGGTCACCTCGGGCTCTTTTAGGCGTTCCACTCGCGCGAGGCGGTGGGGTCCGGGGGCGTCGCGGTCGCCCTCCCGCGGCGACGCCTTCGCCGCCACCTCCAGCCGCACGGGCTTGTTGTTGAAGCACGAGAACGAAACGGAACCTAACTCGCCGACAATCTCGACCGTGTCTTCCCAGACCCCGGAGCAGAAGTTCCAAGAGGCGGTGCCCAGGGCGCCCGAAGAGGTCTCGAACGCGAGGCACACGACGTCCTCGACGGCGTAAGACGGGCCGGGCAGGCCCGAGGTGGGTCTCAGGCGGTTCGCAGTGCCCCCGCGCGGCTTCAACGGCCCGACCAGGTGGTCTAGAAGGTCGAGCTGGTGAGACCTGGAGAGGGTTGTAGAAAACCAAAAGTGGGGACGCGCAAAAAGGTTTCAGTTACAGGCCATATGGCGGTAGGCCAGGTGGTGGCAGTCCCGATGATAACAGCAGGCAGGGCAGAAGAAGCTTGTCCAAAATGGTAAGAGGCTTTTTTTTTCTCATGGTGCTTGCGAAGTTATAACAAAGAGTGCACGGCTAGAAAGGGGGTTTTGTACTTCTACTAAAGCCGGCGTGAAACTTACCGTTGGGGTACAGGGGAGGTATACATCATTTGATACCGACGAAAACTGAGCGAATGCTTCCTTCCAATATTCCCGAAATTGACGAGAACAAACACATACCTCTCTCTGCAAGCAACATAACCGCTCGGGGTAACGGGCTATCCACCCTCGCCCCCGCCTTCTCCAGGCTCGTGTATAGCTTATTTCAAAGCATGTGTCACGCGCTTTTTAAGAGCACACACTCTAAACGACGAAAACATGCGTGTCCGCCTACGACACACCGACGCAAAACACCACACACGCGTAAGTGCACAGGCGGGCACCCATCCACCAGAAGAAAGCACCGTAAACAAAACAAAAACAAGGTAGGAAAGCACGGACAAAACACGGCAACAAGCGCTTCAAACCGACAGGATGGTACCGGTAGACGTATATACGCAGCCGAAAAGAAAAGAAAAACTTAGTCGACGGGCGAAGGGCTAAAGGCGAGGGATCAAGGGCCGATACCGAGGACCAGGCGGGGCGAAACGATCGTGCGTCCTACCCGAGGTCCATGAAGAGCCCGCCGCCGGCGTTCGTCGCGTCGAGCCTCCAATCAGCGCGGACTTCCTCCCCCTCGAACTTGTGGCGGGACTGCGAGAGTCGGAGACTGACGCTCGTCACGCGCCCGATGGCGCCCGAGTCAAGGACGGACTTGACGTACACGAACTTGGGGAGATACCGTCGGTAGTACCCGCTGTCGAAAAGAGGGCCGGAAAGAGGCGAACGATTCCGTAGGTCCGGTAAAGCCGTCGGTAAGAAGCCATCGGTCGGTAAGTTGCCGAGAAGCTAAGGAAAGGGTTGCCAAAAACAACACCCCGTTTTTTGGAACGGCACCCGCGTTCCTCGTGTCGGTGGGGAAAAACTACTTTCAAAACAGAGTTGGTTTATTTTCGTAACAGAACTGTGATACATGGGGACCAGACCAATCAGAACCAAACTTGGTGTGTAAAAACATACCAGTACGGGAATATATTATTTTTCGGTCCATCCTGGAATCTCCTTACCATAACTCCTCGACGAGTGTTTTTTTACGATAGAGGTGGCACTTTTTGGCTGAATTTTTTGTCTCCTTAACCCAAAATCGTCCGAATTTCATTATTTTGGTTGCAACTTTTTTCATTTTATACGAGGGTGGTCGATTGTTTTTTTTTCCCCGACATCTCACAGATTTTTTTGTTCGTTAGGGGGGGGGGGGGGTTACTAAAACCAAGTGAAAAAAAATGAAAATAAGGATATATATTTTTTTCCATTTTCTTATTTCATCATGTGATCACAACGGTTGCAACGGTTTTCTATTCCGACCTCTGGGGGTGTGGTGTGTCGTTTTCTCTTTTTTCTGGACGCCCCTGTTTTATACGTAAAAGACCATCGGACTGTTCATCGGGTAAGTATATACGTAGCACTTTTTATTTTATTTACCTCAAAAATCATTTTTTTTTGGGGTGGGGTATGGAGCGCCTGAAGTATGGAGTCCCTGAAGTGACTCGTACCCTCAGAAAGTGTATCGTGCACGTCTACCGTGCGTAGCATGCGTCCCTCCCTCGTGACAGTGAAAGGGTTGTAACCCCTCAAGAACTTCGCCCACGGTTTTCGGAAAACACTTGGGTACGTTGATTTAGAGAGGGGTTCTTTTTTCAGCAGCAAAAGTGTTTAGAATGTGTACGCACCGGCAACCGTGCGAGGCACGAGACGGCACGCGAACCTTGCGGCGAGTTCGTGGTCTGCTCTCTAAGATGCGTGGTATAAGAGTGTTCGCATAAAATACCTAACGCCGAGGGGATACTCGTAGACACGGTCGATAGCCGGCACGTTCTCGCAGAGCGCGAGGAAATGACGGGGGGCGTTCGTGCCGGGTGCGATAAATCACTGGAAAAACAAATGAACGCTTGTGTGCAGCAGCACTCGAAATCTCGCCAGGGCTCGAAGCGCGCTCTATATGCGATGGAAGACAAAAACGGAGGGAAAACGAAACAATCGTCTATGATTAATCCCACGCGGGCTCCTTCGGTGCTACCCATATGCTGGGTGTGCGATAGTATAGTGAACACACGACAGCAATCGACCAGAGGCTCACATGTACAAGGGCAGCTTGGCAGCCTCGAATGCCTCCGTCATGTCAAGGCATTCCGCATGGCTCCTGCACGAAAGAGGCGGCGGTGTCAAGGCGGGGGCGCGGGGGGGTGTACTTCAAATTCATGCTTGGCCGTAGTCGTATGGCCATAGACCCTCGCACCCCTACAATTCCCGGACGGAGCATGTCGGGTTTTCACCGACCAGGCAGACATTGCTAGCACCAAGCGCGAAGCGCCGTGAGGTGTTCGGCGAGTCGCATGAAGGGTGAGCTGCATCCTGCTAAGAACCGCCTGTGAGGCGGACTTGCATATGGACGACAGCCGCCAATGAATCGATTTAATTTCTGGTCCGGCGGGGGGGGTCATAGGGTGGAATAAGAAGCACAGGGCGCCACTCCTTGCATTACACTACAAGCCGAAGGACGTTACAACTTTAAACCTCAACGACACTGCGCTCGGCAGCCTCCGTACATACGCGTTCAGCAAAACCTGATTTCATTAGGACGAACTGTTCCGACTTCTCTTTCCTACTAAACAATGGAAATTCTTGCTTTATCGCGGTATCTACGAAAAAAAACGTTGACGATCGAAACCCCTTCATCCCACTGCAACCCTCTGACACAATGCGCAAAAACGCTTCACCTTGCCATCGGCTTCTCCATGTAGCACGGCTTCCCGGCCGCGCACACGCGTAGGGCGAGCTCCTTGTGGGTGCCCGGCGGGGTAGCCACGTACACGGCGTCAACCTCGGGGTCGTTGAGCAGGTCGTCGAGCTCCGTGTAGAACTTGGGCACGTTGTGTCGCCTGGCGAAGTCTTGCGCGGCGCTCTCCGTGCGGCGCTTCCGGTTGGTTTAACGGAATGCAAGACACGCGGTCAGAGAGTGAGGCAGGAGGGGGAAGGGGAGAGAAAAAGGGAGGGGGGGGGGGGGGGGGGGGGGGGGGGGGATAATGCGAAGGAGAGGGAGAGGGAAGGGGGGAGAGAGAGATACATGTAAGACGGACGGTAAACGTGCATGTACTGCAGTATTGAAATACCATACATGACACCTTAACCCCTTGAGAACTGGTCTCACGAATTTGGGGACAAACTACTTGGAACTAGTGTGGAACGTTATTTTCAGTTCTGAATGGGTTAATGCGGCGAGAGAGCGTGCGTGGGCGAGGCTGCTATAAGTGTTTTCTTGGTGTGGGTGTCATAGAGGGCAACGCATGGAATAGTACGCGTCAGACAATGAGCAATAGAAATAAAAACGAAACCGGGCGTGAAAGGTTTCCCGTACAGTATTTACTCCTAAGCGTGCAAAACATCGCAGGCGCCATCCGGCTCGTTGTTCGGCGCTGATCCCTGCGGCGTGCTATGGTCTGGGTGTATATCGTACGGCTGTGGGTTGTGAACGGTCAAACGGCACGAAAACGCGACGCCTGCCAGCGCGAAGGGCTAGGGTCTGCGACCGCTGCTGCTGCTGCTGCTGTTGCTTCAGACTACGAGTACCAAAGCTTAAAACGTACGGAATTGTCGGACGTCTAGTTGGGTCGGGTCGTTCGGACGGTCGGAGTCCGAGTGTAAGTAGTCTCATGTTATACGTAGCAGTACGCCATATGCCCAACGTTCTGACTGTATACCGTAGTACCAGGTACCTGGTATCATATGCGGTAAGCGCTGCTGCCGTGAGCGCCTTTTGCTTCCTTCGACCCTTGGTGCACTTTGTTTCTGGGCTCGTTAAAACTCATGTTATAGAGCTGTTTTGTCTGCTTGTCGTAGATAGTAATAGTTGCATTTGAACATGTCTAGACTAGTCTACCATCTACCAGGCACCAGACACGGCACACATACGGCAAGGATAAGCATACGCATTATACTGGTATGTAGACTGCAATGCCCGAGCTCTCACCATGACCGCGACCAAGGAGCTGCCGGGGGCCTTGTAGAACGCAGGGCCGCTCTTCACCTTTTTCATGGGAAAACAACGAATAGGCAAGATGATTGAGATTCACGACATGCCATCAAGGGGTACATGCGCACATAGCAGAAGTGCACACACCCTATCTCAGCACTGCCGAAACACGAGCACCTGATACCTGGTACAGTATGTACTGGGACGCCCTACAAGCAAACGCTCGTACTGCTGGTGTACGTGCCTCTGACATGCATGTTCTTTGACAGCAATCGTCAAATGTTCTGAGATATCAAAACGTACTCGTTTGAGTACATCAGACGGAGCAATGCTTGCCTAGCAGGGCCAATTGCTACGGGCATGAAGCCAGCCAGGTCTACAACGAACCTCGCAAACGCTCCCCGCGCCAACAAGGCCCCATCGAATCACTCCAGCGTCTGCCAGCATGGTACCGTGCCTCGAGTGCTCGTCCTGCAGAGCTGCAGAGTGTCGAGTGAGAGCGTAAGAAGCGGTGCAATTTAATCGCAAAGAAAGGTTTTGTGGAGAATAAGAGGGGTTTTTCAAAAGGGCATGCTTCAGCTGTTGTTCGGATCGAACCTAGCTTTGACTGCTTGGACGACACAGGACGAGCCAAAGCTGCTGTGCAGATCCTATCTGTACCACACACAATCGGGGTCCAAGTTTCTCTGAGGTCAGGATACGAGGGACCAACAAAACAGGATAGTAGGGGCGAAAAGCGAAAGGGATGCCGCCGACGAAGTATCAGGTCGTCTCGCCATCGGCGGGCATCTCGTGCCATGCGTGGAACGCGGATAAGTCCAGTGAGTACGCCACCAATGGCCACGCCGTTTCCCTTGCTTCGGAGTGTTAGGTTCATGGGTGGTCATGGGGCACGGGCCTTGCGAGATTGCGGGATGCGGGATGGATGATGCCTCGAATACTTTCCTTTTCTTCCTCGCAAAAAAAGTGCGGTGTTATTCCGCCGCCTTTTGAGTGTTCAGCCCCCTTCTGTCTTTTGCTCTTCTCTCTCCTCGAGCTGGTCCCATCTGTTGGGCCTCCTGTCTCCTGTGCTTCGTTGTCGCGTGTCGAGCTGCCTGGTGTCCTGTGTCTTCTGTGTGTTGTTTGTTCTCGTTTTGGTGTGTTTTGTCATTTGAGAGTCTCTGAAGCTCGGGAGTCCTCGAGGTACTATTTGCTGAGCTGGTGTTGCGGGCTGCTGTACAGCAGTACCGAGGACACCTATCGTCCTATCGTACACATTAATAATAAGAAATAGGAACTCTGATCCAGGCTGGGTTTCTTATTTTGGGAGAAGGTGCTTTCTACACTAATTTCAGGATGACGCCTCCCGAATTTCTTATTTTACTCCATATCTCAGCCTGGCTTTCTTGTTAGCCTGTTTCTTATGAGGTGCCCTGTACTGCTGTATTGAGCTGGGAGCTGCGAGGCCTTTTAACTTTTAACCTGCCCCCCCCCCGGATGTGTTTCCTCGAACTGCTCAAACGGGCATTACGGCATTGCGGCGCTCTCGGCATGGAATCAACGGCTCGGCGCCTGCAATCTGAACCCCGCTGCCCGCGGCATCGCCATTCTACGATAGCTCTCCTAACCGCCCGCTTGCCCTCTTTCCCTTACTATTGCATTGATAATAGTACAGCCGGGCATACTGCTATGTGACGATGATGTTTTCACATTACGTACGTACGTACGAGTAGCTCATTTCCGTGTGGAAAACTCTTGTAATCCGAGACGAAGCCGATTTTTGTGAGAGTATCCGAGCGCGCGCGAGCGGAGTGTATCATTGCCTCGTCGAGAAGGTGACCTTGTTGCTATATAGGTTACCGCAACGCCAAGAAGAGTCCCGAGCACCCCAACCGGCACGATCGTAGGCACCGTCCCGGTAGAGTAGGGAGCCTTGCGGGGGGGGGGCGAGGGGGTCGCGTGTGCCCCAAGTAGTAGGTGTTGCCTTTCATTAGCACCCGAAAAGTTCTTGCTGACTCTCATCCCCAACTTATCGGCGGTACGTGATGGAAGGCAACGGTTTCTTGGGCACACGCAACCCCCCCCCTCCCCTAACACTAACCCTATGGTCATACGGCTACGGCCATGCATGAATATGAAGTACACCCCCCCCCACCACCCCCCCGCGCCCAGCTTCCCTCCTCTATGTGCGTACCGGGACGGTGCCTGCTCCAATCGTGCATGTTGGGTGATCGGCGCTCTTGCTCGTGTAATGCCTACGAGTTGTGTGTAGGTAGACTACAACAGCAGCAGCAGCAGCAGCAGCAAGCGATTGCAGGAACGACTGCTGGTATGTACTATTTCGGGGGATTTTTTTTTTTTTTTTTTTCCATCCCATTTACTATCTTCGCACTTCAGTCTTTCTCCCTCCCTAGTCGTAACTCAGATCCGGGGTCACGAAGTAGGCTCCTCTCCCTCCTCCCCCACTACGGTTCTTGCCTTGGTTTTTATCGCGAGAAGATTTCAGCACTTTCTTCCCTCGTCAACTTTCGTCGAATTTTGCTGTTACTGATTAATACCAGTGTGGTAGAAACGTGGACTAAAATGTTACGTAACGCGGATCAACGTGGAATTGACCCTTCTAAACCCCAATTCCACCACACTCTCCCACACTAAACCTGACATATGTCTCCTAGACTATGTCAGGAACACCAATGATATTCTGCCTCCAAATTTTCCTCCCGATTTCTCGGTATTGGAGTCAGTATACGCAGCCCCTTGCGCTCATCGTTATTGTATTAGTTTTAGTGGGAGATTTTACAGATTCTTGAACATGGAAAATTCCCTTTTTTTCTTTTTAGGGGAATGATGCCGAGGATCGAACCAGCGACCTCGCCTGCTGAAAGCACCATGTCCTGCCGTCGACGCCAATGTGCTAGAAACGTGGACTAAAATGTTACGTAACGCGGATCAAAGTGGAATTGACCCTTTTAAACCCCAATTCCACCACACCAGCAGTACGGTATTCGTATTACATGGCATGGCATTTACACCAACACGAGTTTTTGTTTGTTTTTGTGCAGTTTCGGGTTTCGGTTCGACGTGATGGCGGTCGGGTGTCCCACGCTATATAATCCCAAATACCAACTAGTAAAAATGTCCCAAAACAAAGGGCTGCAATTCTGAAGGGTTTTATAAAAGCTTAGCTTCCGAGCGGACGTGGTTTAAGCTGAGATTATAGCTGTAGGCTTGTACTTTATAGGCCACTGACTCAATCGACGTGCCAGGTGAACGAGACAAAAATGTGCGAAATGTACTGAAAATAGTGTCTGTGGGAAATATCCCAGGGACCCCCAATTCCCGAAAAGGTATGGCAAACGTGATGCTTAGGAAAACCTTGGAATGTAGTTTACGAGTCAGTACGTCAGTACGAGTATCACATTGTGCTTTCAAAGTACAGCAGTAGTTGTCCCTCTATAATGCCGGTATTGTTGGCTGGGATGCGCCAGCCAACAATACCGGCATTATAGCGGCGGCAAACCGGCACTAGTTACGCCGCACAGCCACACTGGTGGATCCCATCTGTGCCAAGCGAGTCCACAGGCACTATTGGGCACTATAAGCGGGCAACCGGCACTATTCACCCAACCGGCACTACAGGGAGACATACCACTATTAATATGATACCATACAGTATTATAGTAATTATTAGGACCATACAGTATTATAGTAATTATTAGGACCATACAGTATTATAGTAATTATTAGGACCATACAGTATTATAGTAATTATTAGGACCAACTATCGTTATTACGGGTGGGCTAATGATGCCATAGTAAATAGGACCTATGGTAGACACAAAAACCTACATATTTACCTTTTTTCACCCACAATATTTGGTCCTATTTACTAGGGTCCTCCGTAATAGTAAAAATAGCTAAATATATAGGTTTTTGTGTGTACCGTTGGTCCTATTTACTATTCATATGGTCCCCACGTAATAGTATATGATACCCCATGGGTGACTTGTACGTACGCAACACACCGGGGGGGAATTATTAGGTTACGTACTACATACGCAGAGGCGTCCGGAAAAAATGAGAAAACGACACACCACACCCCCAGAGGTCGGAATAGAAAACCGTTGCAACCGTTGTGATCACATGATGAAATAAGAAAATGGAAAAAAACAAAATTATCCTTGTTTTAATTTTTTTTCACTTGGTTTTAGTAACCCCCTCCCCCCCCCTATAAACATATGATATATTTATAGGTTGGGTTGGCGTCGGTTGGCAACGACGCTGTAAAACACGCCACTCGCTGCGTGAGCTAGACAACCAGGGTGCCGTTTTTTTTGTTATTTTGGCGGTCACCAAAGCTGGCGGTCGAGTAGATCATTTGTGCGGGGTGGAGAACCTTTGCTCCGCACAAGGGGAATGGTCGTATCACGTAGTGTTAATATGGTAAGGCGTCCGCGAGGCAGTTACATAGTAAAACCCATTGCTGTCTCCGGAAGTGGCCACACCAGAAATTAAATTAACTCATTGAAGCTGTCGTCCATATGCAAGTCCGCCTCAGAGGCGGTTCTTAGCAGGATGCAGCTCACCCTCCATGCGACTCGCCCAATACCTCACGGCGTTTCGCGCTTGGTGCAAGCAATGTCTGCCTGGTTGGTGAAAACCCAACGCGCTCCGTCCCGGCATTGTAGGGATGCGAGGGTCTATGGTCATATGACTACGGCCGGGCCCGACATGGGTCCCCCCCCCCCCCCCCTAACGAACAAAAAACTCTGTGAGGTGTCGAAAAATAATTTTTCGACCACCCTCGACATACGTGTTTGTCTGATTTTTGTTTGCCTTTGCCCCTGTTTGCTCGGTTGCGTATGTTGGCCGCACCGTGCCGTGCCGTGCCGTGCGCGTGTCAGTGCTCGCCCTGTGCTCGAACGACAACCGTCTGCAGATCTACGAGGGGTGCAACAGCCCCGACTTCTCGTCGTGGCGCCTGGCGCACGTGCTGGAGGAGCACGACCTGGTCATCTCGGGCATCTCTTGGTCTCCCGTCACCAACAAGATCGTCACCTGCTCGCACGACCGAAACGCCTTCGTCTGGTCCTACGATGCGGACCAGGTACGAGTATGCATGTACAGCAGTACGTACGCGATATATGTTAAGAAATCTATCTGATAATTTAAGAAATTGAGACTAGATTTTTTTTTTGGGGGGGGGGGGAATAAGAATGCGACCCTTTTGTACTGAAAATAGTGTGGAACACACCCAATCTTACGTAAGAATTCCAGTGTGGCCAAAAATAAGAGATTCTTCGCATCTGTCGCGTACTGTATGTGTGGGTCGAATATACGCAAAACAAAAATGCTACGTACCTGGTATTTCATTAGGGAATAGGAAACCCGCTGTTTGACGGCGCGCCCTATATGTGCAGGAGGGCCCGGCACATAACTTTTGTGTAGGACGTGTGTGGTTAATTTCACCTTTGCACGTCGGCCGAGACCAACCCGACCCCTCATCCTAACCTTAACCCTAGCCTCTGCCCTTTGAGGGGCTCGAGGTCGGCAGGGGCAGTCACGCGGTTTTGCCGTGTGTTTTGGAGGCGTTTTACCAAAAAAAAAACTCCGGGCGGCCGAAAGGCCAGCCTCGACCAATAAGACCCGCATGCATCCTGCACAAAAAATTGTGCCGGGCCCTTCATGCACATGGGGCGAGTCCTGTTTTGACCCTTTTTTTACCGACCGCCTCCTTGCACTCTAATGTAGTAAGATAGTAATCAGAACAACACAATTGGAACGAAAAACAAAACAAAACAAGACAAACAAGCAAACATTCTCCCTATTTTTTTCGCACCCATATTTGATGCTGATGACTATTACTATTGCTATTAATATGTATGTGCCCCCCATTGATAGTACCTCTGGTCTATAGGTGAAGGCCTTTTCGGACTGGATTCCCCGTTTGGAGGGAAAATTTACTTGAAATTAGAATACTAGACGTATACCATACCTGGTACTGGTATGTTTTATGTACAGCAGTGAGCGCAGTAGAGTTATACCCCGTCGAGTACCCGTTTCAGACAGCATCTGCCACCGCGTATGATTGGGGGGGGGGGGGGGGGGGGAGGGTGTACTTCATATTTCTATAATCAAATGTACATTGCGGGCGTGTAGTTCAGTTTTGGACACGCATATCGTGCACGGCCGTAGTCATGTGACCATAGACCCTCGCATCCCTACAATGAAGGGGCGGAGCACGTTGGGTTTTCACCGACCAGGCAGACATTGCTTGCACCAAGCGCGAAGCGCCGTGAGTGATTGGGCGAGTCGCATGGAGGGTGAGCTGCATCCTGCTAAGAACCGCCTGTGAGGCGGACTTGCATATGGACGACAGCCTCCAATGAATTGATTTAATTTCTGGTGTGGCCACTTCCAGAGACAGCAATGGGTGTCACTACGTATCTGCCTCGTGGATGCCTTACCATATACACACTACGTGATACGATCATTCCCCTTGTGCGGAGATGAGGTTATCAACCCCGCACAAATGATCTAACAAGACCTCCAGTATGGGTGACCGCAAAAAATAAAAATAAATAACGGTACCCTGGTTGTCGAGCTCACGCAGTGAGAGGCGTGTTTTACAGCGTCGTTGCCAACCGACGCCAACCCAACCTATAAATATATAAAACATTTATAGGGGGGGGGGGGGGGTAAAATTTGATGCCCCCGAGCTACAAGAGCTACAAGGGTTGATGCAAAATGAGGCGTTCGTACGAGACGGGGAGCAGCTGGGCTCTTGCCACTGCTGGGGTATATACTGCTCGTGGACCGTTGATAGACGTGAACTTCGCGTGTTTTCGGTCGCTAGCTCGGGGGGGGGGGGGGGGGGGAAGGGGGGACAGGGTGGAACGAGCGTACTGCCTGCTGCGGTTTGCCCCCGACTTTTTACCTGTAGTAGTCGTTCGTGCTGTTGTCCGGGAGAAGCGTGGTGCGTCAACACGCAAGAGAGCCCATGGCCTCGCCCCCTTCCGACCCCCCTCCTTGATGGACACATACGCCTATTTACCGGGTGGGCTAATGTAGTAAATAGGGACCTACACTACACACAAAAACCTACGTATTTCCCTCTTTTTACTGACAATATTTGATCCTATTTACTATCCCCCCCCCCCATCATACAGTAGTAAAAACTATCAATATTTGGTCCTATTTACTATGCCCCCCCCCGTCATACAGTAGTAAAAACTATCAATATTTGGTCCTATTTACTATGCCCCCCCCCCCGTCATACAGTAGTAAAAACTATCAATATTTGGTCCTATTTACTATGCCCCCCCCCCCGTCACACAGTAGTAAAAACTATCAATATTTGGTCCTATTTACTGTGTATACCTGGTAGGCTTTTGTGTACGTACCGTAGGTTCTATTTACTATTACAGTAATATAATATGTCCCTCTGTAATAGTATAGAACTACGTTAGCACATCGCTCCCGCCCACCAACATTATCCTCGCTTACGCTTGTCTCCATTTAAGGTTTTTCACATGCGGGTGGGCTCTTTTTTTTTTTGAGCGTCCTAAGTAGTCTACATGTATATAATAACCTTGCACTGTTGTCCCTTTCCCCGAAACCAAAACGCCTCGAGCGCGTCGATTGACCCCCCCCCCCCCCCCCCCCCCCCCCGCCCCCCCCG
>MEHQ01001674.1:208276-248658 GCA_008828725.1 Saccharina japonica | reverse complement strand
TGGCGCCTCTAATTGAGCGTGATTTTTTGGAGGAAGAATATCTGACAAGCGGCGAGTTATATTTTTGTCAGGAATACTGTACACCTAATCTGTAAGAAGAAGCCGAAATTGAGGGCGTCTCAGAGTCTTGTGAGGCGGCGACGGGGGGCAGGTGTAGGCTGATACTGCTATTTCCGCGAACCGGTTTCCATTTCTGGCAAGCCGCGGGCTTTTCGACCAACTTGAAGCAGGGTCGCAACGAATTCGGTTAGAGTACCGCGACAAGAAATTTTTTATGCGGCTGGTATGACTATCACGATGATTGCGATCCTGGTCGTCGGTCTTCGACTGGAGCAGGGGGCCTGACGATACGGCGCCTCTTCATCACGGTGCGATCATTCTCAAGGGAGGCGGACATTTCGCTCGTGATTCTGCAGGTCTGGGGCTTGGCAGAGAGATGCGCTGGAATTTGCGCGTATGCAACAGAGTCGATGGCAATCGAGCCGTGGTATCTGGTTTTTCTTTTGGGCGGTTCCGCTAATGTGGGAGAAGTGCTTGCGCGGGAATGGGTCTTTGCCGGGTGTTGTCGAAGGGAGGGTGTCTGGTTCCGAGAATTCACGCAATGGAGATGTTTGGGGGGCGAGGGGGGGAGGGCAATATACAGGGAAAAAGTAAGAAGTGAGGGAGGATAAACACGAGCGCAAAAACGGCGCGGGCGCGGGCCGGGCGAGAGTAGTTTTCAGGGGGGTGGGGGGTAGGGAGCGAGCGCGTCGCGACACGAGCGAGGCGCTGGCACACGCAATCGAGAAAGGCGATGGAGCATCATTTTTTGGCGGAGTTTTGGGTGGGTGGGTGGGCGGACAGGTGGGTTGTGAGCGGGTGGGTGGGTGTATGGTGGGTGGTTGGTGGTAGGAGGGTGTATAGGTGGGTGGGTGGATGGGTGGGTTAGGTGGATAGGATGGGTAGGTGATGGTGGGTGGGTGCGGTGGGTGGGTGGGTGGGTGGGTGGGTGGTAAGGCGGTGGGTTGGACGGGTAGATGGGTGGGTGCCCCCTCCCTCCCTCCCTCCCTCCCTCCCTTCCTCCCTTCAGGTCCAGCAGGTGGCGTGGCACCCCAATGGCCTCGTGCTCGCCACGGCGTGCACTGACTTCAAGTGCCGCGTGGTGTCGGCGGTGGTGGAGGAGGTGCGTACTGTCGTGTCGCAGGGAAGGGCAGGGCCTCTCCTCCGGCCAGTAGACGCGCGCTTCTTTTAGCGATAGGGGTAGGCATTTGATTGGCCACACCGTTTCTGGCTGACTATTAGTGACTAGTGCTGACTATTACTGACTATTACTGACTATTACTGACTGTTACTGACTGTTACTGACTATTACTGACTATTATTGACCATTACCGACTATCACTGACTAGTACTGACTGTTACTGACTGTTGCCGACTATTACCGACTATCATTGACCATTACCGACTATCACTGACTGTTCACCGACTACACGTAGTACTGACTATTACTATTACTGACTATCACCGACTATTATTCTGTTGCCGACTATTACCGACTATCATTGACCATTACCGACTATCACTGACTAGTACTGACTGTTACTGACTGTTGCCGACTATTACCGACTATCGTTGACTATTACTGACTGTTCACTGACTAGTACTGACTATTACTATTACTGACTATTACCGACTATTA
Source organism: Saccharina japonica (assembly GCA_008828725.1). Taxonomy (NCBI): domain Eukaryota; class Phaeophyceae; order Laminariales; family Laminariaceae; genus Saccharina; species Saccharina japonica. The sequence continues at coordinate 246,980 of MEHQ01001674.1, read as the reverse complement.
TTGACTATTGCTGACTGTTACTGACTATTACTGACTGTTACTGACTATTACCGACTATTATTACGGAGGACCATAGTAAATAGGACCAGATAGTGTTAGTAAACATCTGTAAACATGTAATGTTTTGTGTGTGTACGGTATGCCTTATTTACTATACTCTGTCGACTGAGGGAACTACCAAAATTCCAGTTCGTTTTCGCAGTACTCGTGGTCACACTACACGCAAGCCGCGAGTTTGTTCCTCGGGTTTTAAGTGTACAGTTATTCTGGAGTTCGGGATTTTTGGGCGAAGTACAGCCTCCTCAGGAAAGAGCCTCGGGAAAATAAATAAGTGCCCCCCCTGCCATGCAGTACGCGACATACTTCGGGAGATAATAATTTCAGGCCGTTTTTTTTTTTTGTATTTATGAATTTGAGGCCAATGCGTAACGCTCAGCTGAGAAACGCCACTCTAAAACCCTACCAGGAAATATATACGTAATATGATAGCCTTTTTTTTCCAGCATTTGACAACACCTTAAACAAGCCGCGAGTTTTAAACGTCAAACTACCTTTAGGAGATTATTTGCTGTTGTTGCGTACTTGTACTGTACGTAGCGTGCATCCGTACTTTTTTTTTTTTAGTCCCTGTACGGCTTGGCCCCCCCCCCGGCCGGGGAGCTGCTACTGTTAGGGCCGTTTTAACGAAGAAAGAAAAAACAGTTTAGAAAAAAAAAAATCAAATCCGCTTTTCATTGGTTAGAACCCGCACCACCACCCAAGATTATATCCCAAGATCCGAATATTTGGTGCTGGTGCGTGTGTTGACCAATGAAAAGCGAACTTGAATTTTTGTTTTTCCAAATTGAATTTATTTTATACTCGTTAATATGGGCCCTTACTGTGTGAATGACTACTGTGTGAATTACTACAAGAACGGTGCCTCACGTGTTATGCTCATATTTAGGAGAAGGTCGCCGCCAGTCGGTCGCCCTCGCGCTTCTTACAGAAGATGGCAATCAGTCAAATAATGTTTTATGTTTCAAGTTTTGCGCAACATGGATGGTGCCACTTGTATGCCTCCGGGTTACCCCGCCCCCCCCCGCCGCCCCCCCCGAAGGAGGGAGGCATTTGTGCGCATGCATGGAGTGCGGGTAAAGAGGAGGGCGAACGGTTTGTGTCTGTCGGCGGCCTATAGGTAGACCTTGCCTCGCGTGGTTTTTTTTTGCCTCGTGTATATGCCTCCCAGTTTCCATTCATTAGAATGGTTGTGACGTTTTCCCGCCATGGTTGCTCTTTAGCGTTCATGTTGTTGTTGTTGTTGTTGTTGTTGCTGTTGTGACTGCCGGTGTTGATGTTTAGGTTGTTGATGCTGTTGTGACTGCCGGTGTTGATGTTGGTGCTGGTGTTGGTGTTGTTTTTGCCGTTGCGTGCCGTTGTGGCTGTTGTTGTTATCGCTGTTGCTGTCGTCTTATTTGTACATAGGGCTATTGCAGTAGTGGGACGTATATACATATGGCGGTTCGATACTTCTATTGTAAGAGGGCCCAAGATAAGAGCGTTCGAGATTTATGTGCGGCCCAATCGGCATGGATTGCCCCGCCTATACTAAACACTATATATTTCCCACTACAGATAAGAGCAATGTGTTAGGGCGCTTGTTTTGGCGTGTTACGGGGCGCTCTTGAATCGGGTTTCCCACTGTTGGAAGGCGGTTCGGAGCACCGAGATTTTGACCGCCTTATGTCGAGTGGGGCGGCCGTATTCATTCCACCCCATGTGGGTGCAATATGGTACGGTCATGACGGCCGATTGTTGATCGCCTTAAATCGAGCGAGCGCCTTTATTCGTGCTGCCTTAAACAGGCCCCGCCACTGTTGCTGTGTGTACGTATCAGACTGCCGCGTTTTGCGTCTCGAATTGCGTTGATAGTATATATGATGTCTCTCAAAAAAGGATAAAGGTCAGTTTGGTCGGCTTGCTTCGCCACCCAAGGAATACCTGTCAAACTACTTGTATACCGCATAAGACGCATAGCATGGTGACACAGCCCCCCCCCCCGTAAAACTGCCGCATAAACAGACGCATGGCATGGTGACACAGTGCCTCTCGTAAAACTACCGCTTTGAAGACGCATGGGCATGGTGACACAGCCCCTCTCGCAAAAGTACATCATAAGACGCTTGGCATGGTGGCACAGCCTCCCTCGTAAAAGTACCGCATAAGGCATAAGACGCTTGGGCATGGTGACACAGCCCCTCTTTCAAAACTACCGCATAAGACGCATGGCATGGTGACACAGCGCCTCTCGTAAAACTACCGCATAAGGCATAAGACGCACGGGCATGGGGACACAGCCCCTCTCGTACGTACGTATTTTGAAGCGTGATTATCTCGGCATTAAATGGGGAAGGTACACACGTCGAGCGATGGATGCGTCTTCTGTGGAAATGGAAATATCTCGTCGAGGTCGTTCCAAAGCCCAATCTTTTTCGTTGTTTTGTGCCCTCCCGTCGCCTTGCTTTAAGGCAAACTGGGCTCGATATATATATATATATATATGTATATTTCCCCACCGCGCGACCTGGTGTGTTATCTTCAGTGTTCTATACCAGCCAACTCGCAGTCCTACACATTTTTTTTTTCCCCCCGATCTTCCATCGTCATCGTGGTTACTGATGGATGGACCCTTGCTTTAAGGCAAACTGGGCTCGATATATATATATATATATGTATATTTCCCCACCGCGCGACCTGGTGTGTTATCTTCAGTGTTCTATACCAGCCAACTCGCAGTCCTACACATTTTTTTTTTCCCCCCGATCTTCCATCGTCATCGTGGTTACTGATGGATGGACCCAGTCAGTATATTCGCCAGTAGGGTTCATCTCACGTACGTCCAAGAAACACGCCATATTCGTCTTTGACGTGATTCATTCTCGTTGCGGCATGTACGCGTGCATGCATATAGTTCCTTGTTGTAACGGAGCGGGGTTTTTTTGCGTCTCGTTCCGTCCGAGGAACACGCCATACTTGTCTTTGTCTTTGTCTTTTGTCTTTTTTTTTTTTATCCTCCGGCGGATGGGTAAACATAAGCTTCAAGCCCTCCACACTTCCACGTCTCACTGCGTGTCGTGTGTCAATCCACTCCTCTTTGTCGTGATCCATTCTCGTTGCGGTATGTACGCGTACATGCATATCGTTCCTTCTTGTAACGGGGCGCGGTTTTTGTTTGCCGCCTCATTTCCGTTCCGTTCCGTTCCGTTCCGTTCCCCGCCGCAGGTCGACACCGACCCCAACCCGGCCCCCTTCGGAACGGTGAAACCTTTCGGCGAGGCGTACCACATGTTCTCTTGTGGGGGGTGGGTGACAGCGGTGGCCTGGTCACCTTCTGGCTCCATCCTGGCCTACGCAGGTGATTAGTTAAAATTGCCCTTTTTTTTCTTTTTTTTTCCTTCTTTTTTTTTGCCTCTCGGCTGCAATTTTCAAGACTTTTGAAACTTTTTGTGTCGGGGCGTTTTTTTGTTGTTTTCGTTTTTTGCCTCTCAGCTGCAAGTTTCAAGGTTTTTCGAACTTTTTGTGTCGTGTCGTGTCGTGTCGTGTCGTGTCGCGTTTTTTCTTTTTCTTTTACAGTAGCCTTCACCGTGTTCTTGGCTCACAAATCGTACCAGATAGAGTACCATTACCAGTATGTACGTATTACGATTTTGTGGTGGTCCGTCCGCACATTTGTTTTTTTTTAGATTATCGAAAACGCGCGGCGAAGTCACGCTCGGGTCTAGCCTTCAGCCTCGACTAGAAGGTTAGGGTTGAGGTTAGCGTTAGGGTTGGGTTGGATCGACGCCTTCTCGTGATTAAAAAAACAAAACAAAACATCCTTAAAACACGTAAAACCAGCAAAAAATCGTACCATATATTCAATGCTTCATCCGGTACGATTTGTGGGTTGACGACCCATTCAAAACTGAAAAAAATCCCACACTAATTCCAAGTTGTTTTGCCCGAATACGTGGGGCCAGTTCTTAAGGGCTTAAAAGACCGGTTAGAAGGCGCCTCTTCTTTTTTTTTTTTCTTGTCCTCGGGGCATTTTTTGTTTTTCGTCCCGGCATGTGAGGGTATCTTAAGCGTATATAAAAGGTGTTGATGTTTAATTATTTATTTTCAGGTGCGGGGGTGCAATCTGGGCAAAACAATAAAATAATTAGATCGCATTTCCAATTTTATTATTTCGTACCAGAAATAGAATTAATTAATTATTTTCGGAGTTCGGGTACACGATAATAATATGATCCAACTGATTGGAGAGAATCGCTGACACACCCTGTGTGTATATAATATATACGAGACGAATCTAACTTTTTAATCCTTCGTAATGCGCCTGAAAAAAGCTTTACTCGCCATTCAGATCCAATCAACTCCATTGCCGGGTGACCCCTATCATATGAATACTTACTTTATTTGTCTTTTCAGCCAAAAGGCGTTTTTCACCGTCCATGTACAGTAGGGGACCTTCAACCCCATCCCCTGGTTACGGAGGGCCATAGTAAATATCATACATAGAACCTACCGTGCTGCGATAGGGCTACGATAGGGGGGGTACTCGCATTTTCACTACCGAATTTTGGCGGCCACTCGGACGAGTGGCTCCGAATCTAATAACGGGAAATTGGACCTAAACATCGTTTTTCGCGTGACGTAACAAAACCTCCAATGGCGGTGCGCATATAGAACAACAAAAACACTAAAATTGTTTTTTAAGAACGACGCAGTAAAGCAGTCACTCGGCCGAGTGGCTCGGTGCAGGCGAAAACCAAGCACCTATACATGACCCTCCTATACCGTAGCACCAGTCGGTACACATAAAAACCGGTATAGACTGGTGCTACGGTAGGGGGGGTAGCCTGATTTTCACTATAATACCACGTTTACTCCACTCGGGCGAGTGGCTTTGTACTTCACTCAAAACTGGACGCAGAAATATGTGGTTGTCGCAGAGTAGCAAGCATACCATGGTGGTGCATATCTCGACAACGTGACGCGTCAAGACTTAATGATAAGCGAAGAAATATGGTGGTCACTCGGCGGAGTGGCTCTCATCCGGTGAAAATAATAGACCTAAAACCGATCCCTACCGTAGCACCAGTCTATGTTTACCGTTTTTTTACCAACACTAGCTGGTCCTATTTACTACGGTTCTCCGTGATATATAGATAGCCCCATTATACCTCAATGGACGCGTGCTTATGTACGATGGAGGTACGCGTAGCGCTATCTTAGCTGAAGTATTTTCTTAACCCTTGTAGGGCTGGAGTCCCGTTTTGGGGACAAATTACTTGGCATTAGAGTGGTTTGTCCCCAAAACGGGACTGCAGTTCTAAAAGGGATAAGGCTCAGGTTCCTTAGCTCAAAATCGTCGGACTTCCCATTCTCGTGTTGCAATACGGCAGTACAGGACACCTACGAACGAGAAACAGGCCAATAAGAAAGCCAGGCTGAGATTCAGAGGAAATGTAGAAATTCGGGAGTCGTTACCTTGAAATTCGTGTGGAAAGCACCCTCTCTCAATTGAGAAATCCGGGCTGGACCAGACCTCCTGTTTCTTATTAGATGTCCTGTAGTGCTGTATGATATTGTTAATTGTATACTTGAGCCATGGGATTGCAGATTGCAGCACTTTCAGTTTCGTCCCAAATCAGTGTGCAGGCTACTGCAGGTATAGAGCTCCTCAAGTGACCATGCCACCCTCGGCAAAAAACGTGGCATGCGCCAATGGTTGGTGGTATTGTGCACTTCTCACCGGGGCCCCCGGCCCACGGGCACTACAGTACAGGACACTTACGTACAGCAGTAATAAGAAACAGGCTAATAAGAAATCCAGGCTGGAATATAGAGGGTATTAAGAAATCCGGGAGTCTTTATCTTGAAATTAGTGTATAAAGCACCTTCTCTCTCTCAAATAAGAAATCCAGCCTGGACCAGATTTCCTGGTTCTTGTTAGGTGTCCTGCACTGCTGTAATCAAAAAGTATTACCAGGTATTATGTTAGTCGTGCCCTTTTTGTCTCAAGTAGAAGCTTACCGAACTTGTTCGAAAAACAGGATTGAGGAGGTACACTACTGCTGTATGCTAGAATACCATTGATAGTACGTACGAAGACAAAAGGGAATAACGCTGATCAGTGGTTGATTCGGTCTGATTTGTCTCAGGGGTTCGGGGCTATATATAATTCGTAGGGTTCGGTTTTAGTTTATGTTCCATGAGTCTCGTGCACAGGGTAATGCCAAACCATGTTATCGAAGAAGTGGTGAACACCCCTCTTTTTTTTGGGGGCTTTTTTTTTGTCTTGTGTACAGTGTACACTGTCATTTCTGTCCTGCCAACCACTTTCTCGACCATGTTATATATACTACTCTTGTGCCAAAAATGTAAGGACCGTTCGTACAGTAATATTCAATATAAGCAGCCTTTATATTTTGGAACAGAGTGGTAAGGTGTACGTATATAGGGCGTTTGCCATTGACCCACAGCGGCTTGATGATATTTCTTTGGTTCAGCATTGCCCTGAATTTCTTTGGGGTCAGCATTGCCCCGAATTTCTTTGGGTCAGCATTGCCCCGACCCACGACAGTTTTGGATTTCCCTAAGGGCTGTTGGCCAAAGAATGGCCGAAAGGACAATTTTTAAACCTAATTTTCCTTGGGTTAAGATTGGCTCCTCTGGGCAGGTTTTAGCAAACGGGGGCAATTTTTATGAGCTGCAATTGGTGAAATGTGACAACAGTACGTACAACAGCTACGCGTATGTACGAGTAGCAGTTTCATTTTTGGCGGCTGTGCCGCTGTGCCAAGTGTATGTGTTATATGGGGGAACGTAGTAATCAGGACCAAGTATGCTTAGGAAAGGTACTGAAATATATAGGTTTTAGTATACATAGTGGGTCCTGATTACTATGGTCCCCCGTACCAATATAATCGGAACAGAGGCTGTTTGCGATTGACCCACAGCGGCTTTTGGTTATTTTTCTCGGGTTAGCATTGTCCCCGACCCACGACAGTTTTGGATTTTCCTAAAGGCTGCTGGCCAAAGAATGGCCAAAAGGACAATTTTTAAACCTAATTTTCCTTGGGTTGGGATTGTCTCCCGTGGGTAGGTTATATAGCAAACGGGGGCAATTTTGATGAGCTGCGATTGGTGAAATGTGACAGCAGTTACGTACAAGCAAGTCGGCGGCTGTGCCGCTGTCCCACAATGTATTAATGTATGATATGATTGTATGCTTGTTTATGTGGTATTATTGCAGCTGCTGCTGTTGTTGTTGATGATGATGTTGAAGTTGTTGATGTTGAAGCTGCTGCTGTTTTTGTTGTTGATGATGTTGAAGTTGTTGCTGTTGCAGTTTGCTGTTGCTGTGTTGTTGCGACCGCCACCTATATGGGATGCCTCGACGCCTCGCCGTTTCACGCGAGTACCCGGCAGATGCGCTGTAAGACCACCTCCGCCGGTTGTGGGACGGGATTGCCATGCCCCCCGCGGGCAAAAGTATCCTTACCGGCGAGCATCAGGCTCGGCCTCACCCCGGTGGGTGTACGAATGTGCACCGAGGACGCGTCGACAGAGGTATAAGGTATATCTTTTTTCGGCTGAAACGTTTTCTGAATGACCTATTAAAGGCTCCTTAACCCCTCAAAGGCCCATATTAACGAGTATAAAATACATTCAATTTGGAAAAATTAAAAAAAAAATCATTGGTCAACACACGCACCAGCACCCCCCTAGATCCTAATCTTTGGTGCTGGTGCGCGTGTTGACCAATGAAAAGCGGATTTGACATTTATTTTTTTTCCAAATTGTTTTTTTTTTCTTCGTTAAAACGGGCCCTAACCCCTTCAGAACTGAAACAAAAAATACCACTCTAATTCCAAGTAGTTTGTCCGCAAATATGTGGGACCAATTCTTAAGGGGTTAAGAACCGGTCCCACGATTTTGGGGACAAACTATTAATACCTGGAATTAGTGTGGGACACTAATTCCAAGTAGTTTGTCCCCAAATATGTGGGGCCAGTTCTTAAGGGGTTAAGAACCGGTCCCACGATTTTGTGGACAAACTACTTGGAATTAGTGTGGGATAAGTTTTGCAGTTCGGAAATAGTTTATTTTACCCCTCCAAGGACTGGTGCCACGAATTTGGGGACAAAATACTTGGAATTAGTGTGGTGGGACATGTTTTTTTTTTCAGTTCTGAAGAATGGGTTATTTTATGACCCAAAAAAATCGTCGGATTTTTTTTATTCTTCGTGTTGCAATATTTTTTTTGCAGTTTTTCTTTTAAAAGCGATGGGATTGATTGCTCATCGTTTACGTACATGTTCGTACGTAGCACTTTTGATTTCCCTCTTCGTAAAGTCTGTTTTTTTTTTTGGTGGTTGAGGTATGGTATGGAGGTCCTCCTTGAGTGACCAACCACCCTAAAGGAAAAACAAATAAGAACATGGTGCACTTTTTGTCCGTGTACGAGGCATGCGTCCGTGTGCAGTGCAAACAGGCCAGGAGGCATGTCAAAAACAAGAGGCAAACAAAACGTGCGCTGTCAAGCAGGCCCTAGGGCCGAGTGCGCCACACTACCACAAGAAGAAGTGGTAGTTTTGGTGCCAAGCAGGCCCCCTAGGGCCGCGTGCACCACACCAACACAAGAAGAAGAAGTGGTAGTTTTGGTGCCAAGCAGGGCCTAGGGCCGAGTACACCACACCAACACAAGAAGAAGTACTGTACCTGGTAGTAGTTTTGGTGTCGGGCCAGGGCAACTCGAGGCAAAGGTGGCTGTTTGTCAAGGGGGGTGAAAGCGCTTAGTACGGGCAAGGACCATAGTTAATAGGACCTACGGTATACACTAAAACCTATACATTTACCTATTTTTGCCTACAATATTTGGTCCTTTTTACTATGTGTGTGTTCTTCACATTAAGCCTACCTTTCTACCCGTCGACATCCAGCACACCCAGTGTCCGTGCCGATTCTTCATCCTAAAAAGGTACCAGTTCTGTGGTCACAAAACTACGACACAGCAGTACTACACTCAGTGCAGTAAGCAGAGCAGACAATGCAACGCCATATACGACAGGCAAGACCTACCCTGCTAGCAATCCAGGTGCATGCAAGAGAAAAAAAGAAAAAAAGCGAAAAGGAAAAATAATAAAAAGTAAACATACTGAAGCAAATCAACAATCAAGCAACCAAACAAAAGCATGACAAAACTATGGTCCCCGGTAAATAGTACGTGGGAGCATAGTAAATAGTTCGAAGTCATCGGACCTTTGGTACTACTATTAATAAACAAAAAAACTACCAGAGGGTATATTTTTACATATTTCTACTGACAACGAAATTTGGGCCTATTTACTTAACGTATGGTCCCCTGTACAAAAGTACACGGGACATAGTAGTATATGCCATCTTTGGGTGGTTGGTTGGGGCCTCTACCCTGGTCGTTTGAAGTGTCTGCTATTATTGTCACTACCATATATATCGTGTCCTTCGAAGGTGAAAAGTAATTCATGACTTGAATTATAATAGTATGAATTAATTAATAAAAATGGCGTTGTATCGTAAAGCTTAAGTGAATTTACCAAACGGGGGCCGTATTTTCCATCATCCCATTTATGTGTATTTGCGCTTTTTTTTTTTTTTTTTTTTTTTCTCTCTCTCCCATTGCGGGGACCACACAGCAAATACAAGCTATTAATAGAACCTACGGCACACATAATAACCTAAACATTTTCATGTTTTTACTACTAACAATATTTGGTCCTATTACTACGGTCCTCTGTAATAATCGTGGCTTACATCTGGGGTCACCAAGTGGGCTCGTCCCCCCCCCCCCCCCCCCCCCCCCCCCCCCCCCCCCCCCACCCCCCCCCCCCCCCCCCCCCCCCCCCCGCGCCCCCCCCTTCACCCCCCGGCCCCCCACCCGCTCCCCCCCACACCCCCCCCCCCCCCCGCGCCCCCCCCTTCACCCCCCGGCCCCCCACCCGCTCCCCCCCACACCCCCCCCCCCCCCCGCGCCCCCCCCTTCACCCCCCGGCCCCCCACCCGCTCCCCCCCACACCCCCCCCCCCCCCCGCGCCCCCCCCTTCACCCCCCGGCCCCCCACCCGCTCCCCCCCACACCCCCCCCCCCCCCCCCCCCCCCCCCCCCCCTCCCGACTGCGGTACGTTGTTTGCATTTTTTTCGCGAGAAGCGTCCAGCACTTTCTTCCCTCGTCCGACTCGCGTGGAATTGTGCCTACCCACGCTCCACGCTACAATAGGCGCACTCGACAACAACAGCAGTAGTAGTTCGTGTCATGTGCGAATAAAAACCTCCATAGGCCAATTGCTGAGAGCGCCTTCGTGGCGTGGGTAGGCGGAATCCGACGCAAGTCGACGAGGGAAGAAAGTGCTGACATCTTCTTCTCGCGGTGAAAAGCGCAAGGCACGTACCGTAGTGGGGAGGGGGGGAGGGGGAGAGCCTACTTAGTGACCCCGGATCTGAGTTACGACTAAAGAGGGAGAGGGAAAAGAAGGGCCAAGATAATAAATGGGATGATAGACAAAAAAAAACACACACACACACAAACAGACAAACACACAAACAAACAAACAAACAAACAAACAAACAATGTTGCTGGCTGTGAGATGATCTCTCCGCAGCGTGCCTGGCCACAGACCTGACATTCTACCACCAGCTTCTGTAAGTGCCGCCTACACACACAAACAAAGGCGCCTCAATGCTTTGGTCGACAGGAGCATTCGCATTTGAAGATGAAGTAGTGGTGTGCACACCCGAACACCGACTCTAAACAATATCTAAAATACATTGAGCTTTGGGTAAGGGAAACAAACAAACAAACAAATATGCATACGTACGGAGACTCGAACCCCTCGACATCAACCTTGTTGATAATTATGATAGTAAATAGGACCAAATATATAGGTTATTGTATGTACCGTAGGTCCTGTTTACCACTCTGTACCCAATTATAAGGCACCGTTTTATTGAATATTAATCTACAGATGACCCTTATATTTCGGGACAGAGTGGCATGAGGTTAACCACTATGATACCTGGTATTTAATAGCCCACCCCACCGAGGCGACCGGCTCGTGCGTACACGTATAATATATTCGTAATTCTGTCGCACGTAGCCAATTTGTGGGTCTTCTCCGCCTCGCGTGTTTTGTTCTTTTTCGGAGACCCAGAACGTTCCGGCGACTATTCGTAGAAAAAATCCAGAACGTTCCGGCGACTACCGGTATTCATAGGAAACCCAGAACGTTCCGGCGACTATCACTAGGAAACCCAGAACGTTCTGAGTTTCCAGCCGAAGTGGCTTTTTTTATGGTTTTATTCCTTTTTATCCTCTTGGACTCATGCTTCATGCTGTCTTCAATTTCACCCCCGCTTCTTTGGGGGGGGGGGTTTGATATTCGATGGTTTCATTTTTTTTTTAATCTCCCGCCCACCCAACCCAAACAAAACCCGACTGAACTTGTTTGGTATATATGATATGTATGTACGAACAGCATCAGCATTCCGAAATACCCTCTACGATGGTTGGTGAACTCCGTGCGTGCGTTCGTGTGTGCGTGTGTGTTCTTCACATGAAACCGTTATTTCCACCCCTCGACACCCGGCAAGACGCAGCAGTGTCCGTGTGGCGGATTCTTCAATCCTTTGGAGAGACACAAAGTTTCTGTGGCCACAAAATCACGACACAGCAGCAGTACGTCGTAGCAGTAGAGAATGTTGTGCAGTAATAAGCAGAGCGTGTGCGTGTGTTCTTCACATCAAACCGTCCTTTCTAAAGAATCGGCACGGACACTGGGTGTGCTGGATGTCGACGGGTAGAAAGGAAGGTTTAATGTGAAGAACACACACACCCGTCTTGACATCCAGCACACCCAAGCAGTGTGTGTGCCGATTCTTCATCATCCTATTAATAGAGAGATACCAGTTATGATATGTGGTCACAAAACTACGACACAGCAGAGATACTGGACAACGCAAGCGTGCCATTCTACGTACTGACTGGAAGACGGCATTTAGGGATTCACTCTCCCTTTTTTGGATCCTTGGTCTCGGTAATATTGGATTGTCCCGCCGGCTACTGGTGTACTCTGTTACTCTGTTGGTTTTCGGTTGCCCCTCTCGGCATTTTTGGATCGCCTCTCGGTGTTTTTATTGAGTAGGCGTTTGTCTCGGCCTTTTTGTTGTTGTGTTTGTTGTTGTTGTTTTTGTTGTTGTGTTTATTGTTGTGGTTGTTGTTTGTTGTTTTGTTTGTGTGTTGTGTTTGTGGTTTGTTGTTGTGTTTGTTGTTTGTTATTGTTGGTGGTGGTGGTAGTGGTGGTGGTGGTGGTGTCGGTGGTGGTGGGTGTTGTTGAAGTTGTGGTTGAAGTTGTTTCTTTGTTGTTTGTTGTTATATATTGGTGTTGATGTCGTTGGCGTTGTTGTTATTGGTGTTGGTGATGTTTATCTGGTTGTCCCGCGCGCTTTGCCGTTGCTGCTGTTGCTGTTGCTTTTGCTTCGTGTGCGGACCTATTAATAGTCGTGCAATTTTTGTTCCTGTTCTCTGCGGGACGTCTTCGGTTGGCAGTTGCCACGTTGCCACGCAGGGTGCAAGGAGGTGGCAGATGACGCTGTCACGCCGTACGCAGATTTGGGGTGGATTATCTCTTACGTATACGTGATACGTACGTACATAGTACTAATATCAACAGTCACCTCGAGACGCGCTTTTAATGATAGGGACACGGCTTGATACACTCCGGGGGGTAGGGTATCAATGAACAGCAACACACCAAAGGCGTGTAGGTATGTACCGACCGCAGAGCTTGCAGTCTACTACTTATCTCGATTGCGGGGGACCATAGTAAACACTAGTAAATAGAACCCTACGGTGCACGCAAAAACCTACTGGTTAGTAGTTAACTATTTTTACTAACAATAATTCGTCCTATTTACTATGCCCCCCCCCGTCATAGGATGAAGTGGATAATTATAATCCAGCACGGACACTGGGTGTACTATTAATAGCTGTGGGTGTCGACGGGTAGAAATAACCAAGAATAATGCTGTTGTTAATATGGTGAAGAACGCACAAAAAACACACACACACACACACACACCGCCGCCGCCGCACGTGGAGGGCGAAGGAAGGGTAAGAGACTACGTAGAGACGGCAGCAGACGTGTGGTACGATAATAGAGGTGTAGGGTATACCTTTTTTTGGGTGAAACGTTGTCTGAATGATCGTGCGCCTTGAACCGAATTCGTCGGACTTTCATTCTTGTGTTGCAATATTGTTCATTGTTTGCTGTCGCCCCGGTGGGCTAGCAGGTAACCACGAAGCCTGTTAGCGTCAAAGTCGCGAGTTCGAGCCCCCCCCCCCGAGTGCATGCTCGTAGGGACTTTTTTCTCGCAAAAAATATCTTGACTCGTAGCTGAAAGCGCGGAGAGCGTGAGTTAGCCAAATTCGATGAAGATCGACGAGCGTTGGGAAGGCTAGACCCTCTGCGCGATAAAAATCAAGGCAAGAACCGTAGTGGGGGAGGAGGAAGAGGAGCCTACTTTGTGACCCCGGATCTGAGTTATGACTAGGGAGTGAGAAAGACAGAAGTGCGAAGATAATAAATGGGATGGAAAAAAAAATGTATATATATATACCAGGTATATATATAGGCCATCGTATCGCTCAGCGGGTAGCACTTTAATTTACGCCAACATCAGTTTTTGAGCGTTTTTTTTTGTTTGCCCATCCCATTTATTATCTTCGCCCTTCCTTTCTCGCTCTCCTTCCTGGTCATAAACTCAGATCCGGGGTCACAAAGTAGGCTCCCCCCCACTATGTACGGTTCTTGCCTTGCATTTTTATCGCGAGAAGACTTCAGCCCTTTCTTCCCTCGTCGACTCTCATCGAATTGTACGTAGAGCTCCTCAAGCCAGCTACGTACCCCCCAAAAAAAACATGGCCCACCTCTACCGCCGTAGCATGTGTCAGCAGTATTTGACAGCAGTACCACCGCACAACTCTGACCCCGAATATAAGCACCGTTTGTACATTAATAATGAATCTAAATGATCCCTATATATAGGACCAGAGTGGTACGTATTGTATGACACTACCGGTGTATCAGATAGCACATAGCCCCCTCGGAAGCTGACTTTTTGGGTAAGGAGGGGAGTGCAGACGGCAAGCGGAATCGCATGCTGCTGCTGCTGCTGCTGCTGCTGTGTGAAGGTCTCGACAAGACCTTCCCAACTGGCCGCCATTCTGGTACTCTTATGCATGGGGTATGAGTATGCAAATTACGTTTGCCCATAGTACATAGTTCTGGGGGGTATGACTGCCCAAGATTCCACATAGTTCTGGTACTGCTGGATGTGTGTGTGCGGTGTGTGTGTGTGTGTTCTTCACATTAAACCTGCTTTCTACCCGCCGACATCCAGCACACAGCAGCAGTGTCCTTGCCGATTCTTCATCCTAGAGAGAGGTACCAGTTCTGTGGTCACTAAACTACGACACAGAGATACTACGCTGCTATGCAGTAAGCAGAGCAGACAGCAGACAAGGCAATGCCATGCGATACGACAGGCACGACCTACCCTGCCAGCAATCCAGCTGCGTAGAAGAGAAAAATCATTACTATTATACGTATGATACCTGTTTTTATATTTAATAGTTTTCGTACCGTATTGTCCTTTTGTTCTTATTCTTCTGGTTTGGCTTCTGTCGTTGAGTTCTCGTACCCGATACGTTGGCATTGCATTTGCTTTTTTCTTCCCATTCATGCCTGAATTTGCGTTTATTTTTGTTACTGTTTTTCTCCGTCTCACCAGACAGTCTGTGACCACATACTTTGTATCTCTCTAGGATTAGTAATCAGGACAGACACTTTTTTTTTTTTTTTTGTCCATCCCATTTATTATCTTCGCACTTCCGTCTTTCTCCCTCCCTATTAATAGTCGTAACTCAGATCCGGGGTCACAAAGTAGGCTCCTCTCCCTCCCCCCCCCACTACGGTTCTTGCTTTGCATTTTTATCGCGAGAAGATTTCAGCACTTTCTTCCCTCGTCAACTCTCGTCGAATTTTGCCCAGACACTGGGTGTTACTGATGTAGCTGGGTAGAAAGAACGGGTTTAACGTGGAATACAACCCAGACATGCCCCCTTGCTGGGGGGACAACACCAGACAGTTCGGAAATTCGTCGCTAAGGCGGGACCCTATCCCTTATCCCTAACCTTACCAAATCATCAACCATTGATCATGATTATTCCATCTGTCTCGTACTTAGTGTGTGTCAACCATCGCATTCCATATACAGGCTGGTTCAGGCATATCACCCAAATTTTCGTCAGTCACGAATGCCGCATGAAATACCAACTCCAATGTCACATATTTGGTATCATACTGACCGCCATGAACAGTGGCAGAGGGTGACAGTCGCCAGTTTTTTGTTCAAGAACTTAGAACTGGCGCTACCGCCGAAAATGTGGCCCGACCAATACAGGCCTTCAAAGTGGTCAACAAAGTCAGGCGTTTCCGTGGAAAACATTTTCCCCCCCATTTGTTTTTCTGAACGAGCCCTTCCAGGTGGCCAAGGCATGTTTGTACAAAGTTTCACGCAAATATTCGAAGATCTGACTGCGTATGATCATATTAAGTCATATTTAACGCCCAAATCGATTATATACTGAAACTAAGTAATTACGAGGCAACGCCTATTTTTGCACCTTTTACCGCACAAAAGTCGAATGTCCACGCCGCGTTTTTGGAGATAGCCCTGAAATTTGGTACACGAGTTTATGCGCCTTACCCTTCGATGCTTATAATGCTGTGCCAACACAGACGTTCAGGATAGATTCGGGTAATTGCAATTGACTGTGATGGCTTCTGGCTTGGCTGTTCTTTTCTCACTGTGTGCCCGCGGACTGTATTCTGGCAGCACTTCAGACAGGCAGCTGCGTGCTCCATCTTGTTCCCACGCCAACCGTGTTTTTGTGTACAGACAGCACTTCAGACAGTAGTTACGCTGTAGTCGGCAAATTCATTGGTAAAGAGTGGGAGGGGGGGGGGGGCGATGCTGCTGTAGTCGAATGGAGATTGCGGGCGTGTAGTTAAGTTTTGGACACGCATAATATGCTGTAGGGATTTTAGGTGTACCTCTTCGGACTTGTGTATCCTTTCCCTGCTAAGTGTGCGTGTTCTTTAGGATTCTCTGATGGCTCTAGCATTTTTGTGACCACGGGCTGTGATCTTGCTAGATCAGACTATAGGGATTAGCAACTGAAACGAGTTTAATGTGAAGACAACAACAACAACCCGAGCCTTGTACGAATGTTTTTTTTTTTTTTTTTCGCCGGAAATTTCGGATCTCTCAAGACCCAAATTTCCCAAAAAAATACAAAACAAGCAATATCTGACGGAAAAAAAAAAGAAAAAAAAAAAACCATCCGTTAAAGTCTCGGGTAGGACGCATGAAACACGTGTGCCAAATTTCAGGGTCTATCTCCAAAAAACGGCGTGGACATATTCGCCACTGAATGAATTTTGGGTGGTATGCTTGAACCAGCCTGTATTCCTCAGCACCACGGTTCGTAGTACGTATTGCACTGGTGGTGTTATCTTGGGTGCTATACGTAGCGCAGCTGTAGCAGTACCGGGTTTACATCATACAAGCAGTGGTACCGAACGTAGTATCCATGTCGTGGCTTTGTGGCCACAGAAACTTGTATATGCGTACATATGATATCTCTCTCGGGTTTGAAGAATCGGCGCGGCCACTGGGTGTGCTGGATGTCGACGGGTAGAAAGGACGGTTTCATGTGAAGAACACACACGCACACACCTGGTCGTAGTTTTGTGGCCACGGAAACATGAATATGTCTCTTCGTATTTTGAAGAATCGGCACGGACACTACGATTGTGTGTGTGTTCTTCACATTAAACCGTACTTTCTACCCGTCTTGACATCCAGCACACCCAGTGTCCGTGCCGATTCTTCATCATCCTATTATACCTAGAGAGGTACAAGTTATGTGGTCACGTGGTCACAAGACTACGACAGAGATAATGCGTTGGAATGCAGTAAAGCAGAGCAGACAATGCAGATGCCATATACGACAGGCACGACCTTCCCTGCTAGCAATCCAATTGCGTAAAATGAGAAGAACGAAAAAAATTAGAACACTCACACCTGGTAGTAGACACAAGACGGACACCTGTGTGTGTGTTCTTCACATTAAACCGTCCTTCCTATTATATATACCCGTCGACATCCAGCACACCCAAGCAGTGTCTGTGCCGATTCTTCATCATCCTAGAGAGATACCGGGTACCAGTTATTATGTGGTCACAAAACTGCGAAAAAAACAAAAAGAAAGAAAACATATACGACAGGCACGACCTACCCTGCTAGCAATCCAATTTATTAAGTGAATAAGAGAAAAACAAAACAAAAGAGAAGAGAAGAACATGCACACACACCTGGGGCCACGACTTGCTTGTTCCTGTTCAGAAGATTGCTGGCTGTAATAACTCATTTTGGAGCTTGCTTGCGCGCTGAAACTCACGGGGGATAACAAAAAAAGTGAATAGGTATTTGAACGAATACAAGAACGAACTGAAAACAAAACAAAACAAAACAAAAACAACACACCTCAATGGTTGGTTGTTTTGTTTCCCCGCTCGATTCATAATTCAAAACTCAAACCCTTTTGGTTTATATACATATCATATCATGTAACATACGACAGCCAGTTCGGCGGTATATACTGGATTGCTAGCAGGGTAGGTCTTGCCTGTCGTATATGGCATTGCATTGTCTGCTCTGCTTACTGCTTACTGCACTGAGCGTAGTATCTCTGTGTCGTAGTTTTGTGACCACAGAACTGGTACCTTTTTAGGATGAAGAATCGGCACGGACACGGGGTGTGCTGGATGTCGACGGGTAGAAAAGAAAGTTTAATGTGAAGAACACACACACACACTGGCCAAACTCTTCTCTTCCCACGTACGGGTATTTTTTTGCCCGAGTGTTGTGTATTCTTCGCATGGAACCGTCCTTTCTACCCGTCGACATCCAGCTGTTAAGGCATTAGTCTGTTGGGTTACTGGTAAAAAGTTAACCGATTGCCTACCCAATCTAAGCCTTATAATACCTCCCCTGGAACGGACCGGGTATACGTGTGTGTGTTCTTCACATTAAACCTTCCTTTCTACCCGTCGACATCCAGCACACCCAGTGTCCGTGCCGATTCTTCATCCTAAAAAGGTACCAGTTCTGTGGTCACAAAACTACGACACAGAGATACTACACTCAGTGCAGTAAGCAGAGCAGACAATGCAACGCCATATACGACAGGCAAGACCTACCCTGCTAGCAATCCAGGTGCATGCAAGAGAAAAAAAGAGAAAAAAGAAAAAAGCGAAAAGAAAAAATAATAAAAAGTAAATATACTGAAGCAAATCAATAATCAAGCAACCAAATAAAAAGCATGACAAAAAAAAGAAAGAAAGTGTCGTGCTTCTCCCAGAGGAGATGCGACCTCCAATAAAAAACCAACCAAATGAAATGAAAGAAAATAAAATGGACCGAAACAGCGCCAACAGAGCAAGACTGAGAACGACAGGATAGGACAGCCAGCCGGAGCACACCGAAGGCCAGCCGAGGCAGGTTTGTGCCCATAGTACAGGCAGGTTCTACCAGCTATTAATAGTCGGTCTGGCACCTACTCTGTTTGCCGTCTCTTTCCTGCTTTCGTCCGTCCTGGTTTCCCTATGACCCCCCCCACCCTCCGTCTCCCTTCCCTTGGGCGCCACCCATACAACGGGTACGTGGCACTCCCAACTCAATTCCGTTTCGTTCTCGTGTAACACACGAGAGTCCCGGAAAGAGAACGGGGAATGACAAAACCAAAATGAATACGTACGTAGCTAAGCCACCAAAGAAAGTCCTAGGACAAATACGGAAGGCGGAGAAACAAAGGCAAAAGCGATCACGGTAACATAAATAAGTGAAACAAAGTAAACGAAGCAAATGATGCGAGGGGTTGTAGCATCGCTGTCGTGCCCCCCTTGAGAAGCAACAACAGGCAATACAACAAGCAAAAAGAAAAATGAAAAAAAAGAAAAATAAGAAAAAAAAAATATGTATGTATAAATATGAAGCAGCCCGGATGTGTCTGGAAGTGCAAGGCAGTAAGAGTTTACACGACACGCAGCATGGTTGTTGATATACTCGATCTCACAGCTGTCGTTGTTTTTAAAAAAAATATATATACATCATACAACAAGTACCCTTAAACTGAGGTTGCACGCTTCTTCCGTTCTCGGCAGATATCTACCTGGTACCTGGTAGATATTTCATGCTTGATCAAGAGGTCGTAACGGTTCTATTTTTGTTGGTCGCTGGATATTTTTATTTCCGGGGGTCGAAGTGTTTCGGGTTTTGTTGGTCGCTATTTATTTATATTTCCGTGGGTCAAAGTGTTTTGGGTTTTGGGACTCGGGACTCGTGACCCAGAAGAGTTACGTAATAATAGCGACCAAAAATACGTCCCAGTACGTACCTGGTGCGTGTGTGTTCTTCACATTAAACCTTCCTTTCTACTCGTCGACATCCAGCACACTTGCATGCACCTGGATTGCTAGCAGGGTAGGTCTTGCCTGTCGTATATGGCGTTGCATTGCCTGCTCTGCTTACTGCACTGAGTGTAGTATCTCTGTGTCGTAGTTTTGTACTACCGATTCTTCATCCTAAAAAGGTACCAGTTCTGTGGTCACAAAACTACGACACAGAGATACTACACTCAGTGCAGTAAGCAGAGCAGACAATGCAACGCCATATACGACAGGCAAGATCCCAGATACGGACCCACTACCCGTCTACCATCTATCACTACGAGTAATAATGGGTGAGCGCGCAGCAGAGTAAGAGAAAGGGATTTCGTGCCCGCAGTTAATGTTGTTGTTGTTGTTGTTGTTGTTGTTGTCTTCACATTAAAAACCGTGCCGGTCTCTCTATCCAGTACCTCCATCTGTCCGTACTAATCCAACACTTGACCCGGTCGATTCCCGTGGTCACAGGCTAACTTACCCAAAAAAAGGTATACTGAAATAAAAATGGAACCCGAAGGGTCCGCAAAGCGATCAAAGCCAGTCAAAAACAGATAGTCTGGAGCCCTCCGCTCCCCTCTACACGCTATGTGAAGGTAAAAACAAAAATGGAAAAGTCAACATCGCCAATCGGGGGTACACGCCCCCTGATTCTATCTTGGTGCCCCTATAATGTCGGGGTGTTCCGTGCCGGGTTCACGCCGGTCAGGCAAACAAATCGATTCCTCCACCCCGATTATAAACGCAGACATGATACGGGGGAAGGGAACTATGGTCCCGTGTGACTGATGTACCCCCGGCCTGCGAACAGTGTAGCTGCAAAAGGTCAAAAACAACGAAGGGAAAAAGACAAAGACAAAGACAAAGAGACAAGTCAAAAGTACAAGCAAACACTCAAACAAACAAGACCGCAGAGACAACACATTGACACGTCATCCCGAGGGGGTGGTGCAAATCGGGTACGAGTACGTACGTCGTACGTATGATACGTACTCCGTACTTTTTTCTTTTTTTTTTATCCATCCCATTTATTATCTTCGCCCTTCCTTTATCTCTCCTTCCTAGTCGTAACTCAGATTCGGGGTCACAAAGTAGGCTCTTCTCTCTCCTCCCCCACTACGGTTCTTGCCGTTCATTTTTATCTCGAGAATATTTCAGCACTTTCTTCCCTCGTTAACTTTCGTCGAATTGTGCTTACCCACGCTGTAATATGCGCTCTCGGCAGTTGTTGTCATTTTTGAGGATAAAAATCTCCATACGAGGAGACTCGAACCCCCGACATCCAACGCTAATAGGCTTCGTGGCTACCTGTAAGACCACCGGGGCGACCGGCTGGTTACCTATATTAGAAAAATTGAAAAAAAAACAACAGCTGTGAGCTCGAGGATTTCGTCGAAACTCATCGTAGCTGAGTGTAATACTTCGATCGCGCGTACTTACGGGTTTTATGTCCTCAGGCTGTTCACGTACTCCGTACCTATATATCCCAGCAGCACCGACTGGCTGTCCTGTTGTCTTGTTGTCCTGTTTGGTTTGGCCGATGCTGGAACGGTCATTTTTTCAGACTTTCAGGTTTTAGGGTTACTTATACTATTAATACTGGTGGTATATATTATATAAACTTGGTACTATACACTACCGGCCCTCTCATAAGAAAGCGCCCCACAAGAAACTCAGCCTAAACATTACGGGGGAAATAGGAAAGTCGACAGCTATTACACTGAAGTTAGTGTGGGACACACCCCTTTCTCAAATAAGAAAGTCAGCCTAAAACCGATTTCTGGTTTCTTATGAGCAGGCCGGTACTCTGTATACGAGTATCGTATATACTTCGTATATGCCAGGTATACTGGTGTACGCTGAAATTCGATCACACCCTCATCGACTGATCGATCTATTCCCACCGTGGCCAAGATGACGGGGAAGTGATATAGGGGTACACAGTACGTACAGTAGTAGTATCATACTACATACAGAGTACTAAATTATAGTAGCAGTACTGTCCTATTACTTGTATCTTTGTGCCGAATTGGAAATAGGTATTATAGGGCGAGAAACTCCCGGCCGAATTATTGTGAAACTCGACCACCCCGAATGAATATTTCCGTGCTTTTTCACAACATCGTTGTCAACGTTCGAAAACGTTTGAAGAGCGGGAGAAAACCCCCGGCGATGGAAATGCATGCGATCATTAAGGTCCTTCACGAAAAGAAGGATCGCTCTGATTGCAACAACTCCAGAGAGAGGGATTTCGCTTGCCCACCATGCACGCAAGATGTTGCTGAAAATAATCGCGTCCCGCCACGAGCAATGTGTCGCGAGCCTGGGGGAATACTCCCTGAGTAACACGGCTGGCTACCGCTCGGCGCCATCAACAAATAGTCGACACATACATACCATACGTGTGACATGTTGTTCGTCATGCCGACTGCAAGAAGAAGAGCTCGGACAAGAGAGGAAAGTTCCCTTGTACATCGATCTGCAGAAAGCGAGTGACTCTGTCGGCCGAGAGCTTCTTCTGTGGGAGGTACGCGCACGGTTCGACCTACCAGCATAATAAATGCTTCCAGTTATCCACCAGTTCCACGAAGAAGAAAGCATGTCGGCCCGCGTGCGTACGGATGACGGCGAGCGCTCGGAATAGTTCGACGTCACCCAAGGGCTGCGACAAAGCTGCGTGCTATATACCACTGACTACTGTTGTTGTTGCTGCTGTTCAACAGTATTGTCTTCGCTACTGCTGCGATAAGCGTCGATGTGGTACGCTTCAGCGATGACGAAAGCATCGTAAGGGATCTGGTTCACCTCGAGGAAGATGGGGCGGGCGGAAACAAGGAGCCGTTGGCATGCGTGCGAAGATGCATGCGAAGGGCAGTGTGGGGTATGTTGGATGCCAACGACGTAGGCATCGTCTCGGAGGTGGCGGAGGGGCGTGCTAAGATGACGACAGTCGTTGTGGCCGTCTTCGAGGCAGCAGGCCCCACGGTATCGGAAAATAGGACAGAGAATATGGTGCTACCAACACCGGACCAGACATCTCGGGGCTCCACTACTGTTCGTCATCGAAGTAGCAGGCCAGGGGTATTAGGCAGACGATCCAGTTATTATAGAACTCGAGTATCTAATTTTGACCAAGTCTCTCGTGATAGGGGCCTCTCGCAAGATAGCCTCGACCATTTTCTTACTTGATTAAGCAGTTGAATCTGTCTGCACTTTTCATCAAATTCTCAGAATTTTATCTGTCTACTGCGATTTACTCTAACATATTCTCATACCAGGTATTCGTGTATCTGTCTACTACGTTGTACTCTGACATACAAAGAAGAAGTAGGAGTCGTACACGGTCTCGAGTCCGGACTCTTGTGTTCACACGTCCCTATCCCACCTGTTACTCTACTCGCCCACGTTGTTTGTACAATCAGTTTTTCTTTATTTCTATAGTATCGTACTGCAACTCTATCGAATAAAATAAAAAGGAAGTGACCACGGTCTCGAACCCCGGACTCTTGTGTTCACACATCCCTATCACAACTGTTACTCTACTCGCCCAAGTTGTTTGTATAATCAGTTTTTCTTTATTTCTATAGTAGACGTACTGCAACTCTAACGGAAAAAAAGAAGAAGGAGGTGAACACGGTCTCGAACCCGGGACCCTCGTGTTCACACGTCCAAATCCCATCTGTTACTCTTCTGTATTATCACCAGTTTTGTGTAATTCTATAGTAGACGTACCACTATGCGACGTACATACACCTGGTGTATTGATAGTAACTACACAGGAATATTGAATTTCAACTACTTATGCTCCTGTGTATTGCTTTTCATCGAGCAGCTGTTAACGCTGCCAGCGAAATAGAAAAATGCCCAAGGCCTTTTGAAACGCCAATGACATGGATCCGAGGGGTGTTTCTCCAGAACTCCAGGGCCTCACGCAAGTGGAGCAGATGCTCATTGCCATAGCCTGCGCCATCATGCGCGTGTACCGCCTGAAGGGAGGGCAGAGGGGGTTCTCGGGGCACGTCGTCGACTGTTACTAATATCCTGCTGCGCGAGTTCCTAGCGACAAGTATACTGTCTTACCTATCTACAGCGGTCGTCATTCGAGAAAGACACGTTTTCTTCCAGGAAAATTCTAGACACGTTTTTTTTTCGTAGAATCACAAACATACCGAACAACCCAGAATGACGCCGTATCATATATACACCAAAGGCATTTTGCCCCACCGATCGATTAGACGAAATAGAAGGTCTGTGCGATAACCCATGGACATGTTGCCGGCCTAATTCAATGCCGGCGTCATTTGAGCCCTTGTGGCCGGCACTCTGTTCTCCGATCTGCCGGCAAGGCGTGTCTCTCCGGACTGCAAAAAGCACAGCAAGTCGGTTGTCCAGCTGCGTGCACCAGGACAACTAATAGGGCTACAGGCAGGCTGCATCCGCCCCTGAACAAGGGCGGCGGACCATTGCAAGACGTACAGCAAAAACGTAACGTCGTTTTTTTGTTTTAACGCGTGCAGCCTGCGGTGTGTGCGCTCATCTTGGCTTGTTACAGCCAGAACCGAGTCTAAAAACGGCGCGTCGGTGAGTATGTGCAGCAATAAACTCGAATTTCACAGCAGCACCGCGTGTTTCTACTGCTCTTGTACGCGAAGGCGCTCAAAAAGACAAGGTGCGAGAGCATCGAAACGACCATTCGTACATACGGCGGTTCTTCTTTGTACGGTAAAGCGAAAGGCGGGTGCCCGGTCGCGTCCGTTCTTTCATTCATTTTATTTTATTGTATTACTGTTGCTATTATTTCTTTTGTCTTTTTCCTTTTCTCCCTTTCTGTTTTGTCTGCTGTAATGTGTCTGGTTTACTGGCTTGTGTTGTATGTATGTGGTGCTTTTCGTACCCAGTACGTTGGCATGGCAATGCATTGGCTAATCTCACTGCGTTTGCGATGTGTTGTCTCCGTACCGTAGTTTGTGACCGCAGAACGTTTATCTGTCTGTCAATAGGATGCAGCATCAGCACGGACACTGCATGTATGTGCTAGCTGTCGACGGGTAGAAATACCGGTTTACACTTCGTATATGTATTCTTCTGTTTGATGCCTGGTAATGTTTACCTTGTACCCTGGTATGAGTCATCGACGTTGAAGCTCCTCGTAATTATGATGTAAGTTGTCGGATAGCGAACATAATAATACAAATACCATCATATTACCATATACCAAGTCAACACTTACTGTAGACTACGCTCGCTCGTAGTTTGTCTTACGCAGAACATTTATAACATTCAAAGCATGCGTTTGTGCTCAGCGAGGCATGCCACTTTAAATCCTACGTAATGATACGCTTTTAGACCATCGTTTTACTCAACGTTGACATCATGGGAAGCCACGAAGCTTAGCCAAAACAGGAGACGCGTGCCAGGTGCTAACTGTATATTCAATATTCAATCAATCGTCAAAACAAATAATATTATGTCTTTGCCTGACTGAGACCTCAACCTGGTGTTTGGATGGAAACGGGTACGTAGAAAGTTGAAAGATACCGGTATGCCATCAGAATGAAGGACAAACGGTTGGGGTTTTTCACACAGGAACAACGGGATGTTTATGGCGGGGTAATAGTAGAGATACATGATTATTCCAGGATCCATAGATGAAAGCAGGGAGGAACAGACGTACTTCGAACAGGGAAGCGAGTACTCGTAGAGCAGCAGGAGCAGCGACGTACCAGAGCCGATAGCTACTGGGCGGGGCCCGGCACGAGCAGGATAGAGTCTCGCGCCAAGCAGGGAGCGGCGCAGAACCGTCAGGCATCGCTTTTTTAGTTTGTTTTTCCCCACCCATCCTCCCACATTAACTTCCACAGCGGACGGGCAAACGGAGGGGAAATGGGCAAAGTGGCAGAGTACGTAGTAGGCGGCCGATTTCCGTGGAGATCTGATATGAGCGGGCCATCCTACAGTGTTGTAGGGATAAGCCTGGGCTGGGTAATCGATCGGTATCGAACCCTAGCTCAGTAGGTGACACCTTCACCTTTGACGCCGTCGAGGATACGGCTTCGAATTATCATCTCGAATGATTTGTTTGTAGAAACATTTGCGGCTGCGTCCAGAAGATCGTATCTCCCTGGTTCCCCAGGTATTGAAACGAAGCGGGTAGGTCGACGTAAGGTCGTATACGGTACCATTACGTCCCACCTATTTCGCTGTTCAGAGGGGGGGGGGTTGTTACCAGCAAGTACGCTGGGCTGGGTAGTCGGTCGACCTTTTACCCCTATAGCTCGGTAGGTAACACCTTCACATAATCGTTTGGCAATGGCGGTGGGTTTCCGATATGAGCAGGCCGTGAGAGACGGAAAACCACTCGAAAGCACGTGCATCTAGTGGTCGATTGGTAGTGGTTAATCCCGACATGCATGGGCCGGAACCACCACACTGAGTAAACGTTTGGCAATTCCGATGGGCTTCCGATATGAGCGGACCGCTAGAGACGATAAACCACCCGAAAACACGTTCGTGCAGTGGTCGATTAGTAGGGGTTTTCCCGGTTTCGCGGCCCATTAGAACACGGAACCAATGCACTGAACTATAGTTCGGCAAATCTACTGCTTGCTGCTGCTGTAGGTGGGTTCCTGATATTAGCGGGCCATTATAAATTGAACCATGTGACAGTTTAGCAACATTTTCAGAATCCCGATATGAGCGGGTTCTTCTGCATTGCATATCGATAGGGGGGGGGGGGGGGGGGGGGGGGGGGGGGGGGGGAGGCGTTCCATTCGCGGAGCGCGACCGGTAGGGAGGTCGACCGCGTTTTCTTTACCAGGTATGTGTTTCGGGGGAAGCCGCTAACACGCGGGGGGAAAGAGGGCAACGCAGCCCCCCACCCTCCCGTTGCAATTTGTTTAGGGAAGCGTATGCACGCGGGGAGATAAGGAGCAGAGCAGCCCTCCCCCCCCCCCCTTCGGCTATTTTTCTATTTTTCATGTATGTATGTATATATTTTTGTACGCACGCACGTACATAGTTCAGAGGATATTTCGTGGAAGTAAACAACTAAAATCTGTCATTTTCTTGAAAATATCGTATGAATATGTCTATAATACTACTACGGTGGGTACACCGATTTAAAGAGCGCCCCGTGACAAGCAAAAACAAGCGCATTGCCTTTATCTGTGGTGAGCAATATCTAGCTTTTACGAAGTAGGAAAGGCGGGACATGCCGATTTGATCGCCCGAATGCCGAATGCTGTTAACTTCGGTGCTCTTGGATCGGGGTACTACCCACAGCCAGAAGTAATAATATGACTCCCCACGTAGTCACAGACCTGGGTGCCCCTCGGAGATTCGGAGATTATATACGTACATACATATTATAGATACAACATACAACATACAACGCTACAACGATGGGGGAGTGGCTGACGCAAAAAAAGTTGAAGACACAAGAAAATTGACAAAAAAGGAGCAATTTCCAATTTCCGGCGAATTGCCACCGCAGACAACAAGACCACGTACGTAATATATGATACCTGTCAGTCATCACTGATATTATACGTATACCTGGTACGCTGGTACGTATAAACACGAAACACTATTTATAAGTATATACCGGTCCGCTCATAAGAAAGAAACCCACAAGAAAGTCAGCCTGACAAATTGAAGAAATTAAGAAAATTCTCAGCCTACGAGCTGGTTCCAGCGACACCCAACAGATTCCTTCTTCGCACTTTTGCACGCTGGTTTTTGAGAGTTGGAAAACGAAATTTGGCATGGTTGTGCGTGATGACCATATGAAAAAACTGACCGCTGGTCTTTTTTGAGTTTTTTTTTTTTTGGTTCTTGAGATACATTTTTCTGATTTTTCTGATTTTTTCGGCAACTTTAACCCTCCCTAATTCACGAAAAAAACAAAAAATCAAAAAAGACCAGCGGTCAGTTTTTTTATATTGTCATGACCCACAACCATGCCAAATTTCGTTTTCCAACTCTCAAAAACCAAAGTGCAAAAATGATTCCCGTGAAAGTACTCGAAAATTGTTCCCGGTTCATGTTAAAGTCTAGTACTTTGGAAGGCGGTAAATATAACAGCCTTGCATGTTTCGCAGAACAAAACAAATGTCACAAACATCTTCCCCTTGTTGATACGATCATGTCAACACTTCTAGTGTCGAATTATTCGACGTATTGGCCGATTTATGGCCTAAATACGAATTTATATGAATTTTAGTATGGGCAGTTTCAACCCCTATACAACAACGCCTCCGCAAGTAATACGAAAAATGTCCATATCTCGCGAACTACAGCTCGTACGCCAAAAATCTCTTCAGCGATGTGTTCCCCTTGTTCATGCGGGCATGTGGATATCTTTAGTATTGAAAATATCAACGTATTCCGGTTTTTATTGCCCGAAGGTGGAATCTCACGCTTGTCGCTGGAACCAGCTCGTAGTCAGTGGATAAGCTTTAAGAAAGTGACCCCTTTCTGCGGCTGGCCTGGGCCCAAGCCACCATTCATTGTACTCGTACAGTACTATTAATAGGGAAAACGTCTTCTCGGGGACCAAAATAAGAAAGCGCAGCATAACAAGAAAGTGTGCTTTCGCGCGCGCCCATAATAAAAAAGTCAGCCTGAGCCCGGTTTCAGGTGTCTTGTGATGGGGCCGGTACTATACGAGAGCAGCGGTTTATTTTTTATTATATATAATACGAGTACTGATATTTAGTATATTACCATGTATTACATAAGTAATATTTAATACCAGGTATGATGAAATACAATGTTCATATTAATACTATTAATAATAATAATAATAATAATAATAATAATAATAATAATAATAATAATAATAATAATAATAATAATAATAATAATAATAATAATAATAACAACAACAATAATAATAATAATAATAATAATGATGAAATACAATGTTCATATTAATACAATAATAATAATAATAATAATAATAATAATAATAATAATAATAATAATAATAATAATAATAATAATAATAATAATAATAATAATAATAATAGTATAATTTTAATTGTCTAGTACGTTCGTACGTTCGTCGGAGTTCGAATCTCCCGTGGGTCGGACTTTTGAATTTATATTTTCAAAATTAATAAAAAAACGGAATCCACTGCTGAGAGCGCCTATCAATAGTAGGGTGGGTATATAGGCACAGAGTTCGATGAGAGTCGACGAGGGAAGAAAGGGCTGAAGTCGTCTCGCGATAGAAATGCAAGGAACGAACTTACGTAGTGGGGAGAAGGCGGGAGAGGAGCCTACTTTGTGACCCCAGATCTGAGTTACGACTCGTATTATACGTATCATAGGAAAAGAGAGAGAAAGGAAGGGCGAAGATAATAAGTGGGAGCAATACGACGAGACTATGCACGGATTCATATTCTGCTGTTGTTGCAGTCTATGGGAGATGACCCTCCAAAAAAAAGGGTCATCTCTCATAGGTTGCAGCAGCACTGCGTGATGGACGTTCCTATCCCTGTCGTCTGTCGTCACGTCCGGCTCCCTCGCCCTTCCGCGATACCACGCACGACTATTTATTTATAGAAAAGTTACAAACAACAGCTCAGTACTCAGTACAAGTTGTTGTGATCGAGGATTTCGTCGAAACTCATCATCTTGTGCAAGCTGTGTGTGATCTTGGTGTGATCGTACGAATAATATTGACAGTGATTTTATATCATACCACTTTGTCCATAAATATAAGTACCATTTGTCCATAAATTTATTAAATAATAACGGTGCTTATATTTATGGACAGAGTGGTATCATCATACTTCGATCGCGCGTACTCAGTATGTTTACTTTTTATTATTTTTCCTTTTCGCTTTTTTTCTTTTTTTTTTTTTCTCTTTTTTCTCTTGCATGCACCTGGATTGCTAGCAGGGTAGGTCTTGCCTGTCGTATATGGCATTGCATTGTCTGCTCCGCTTACTGCACTGAGCGTAGGATCTCTGTGTCGTAGTTTTGTGACCACAGAACTGGTACCTTTTTAGGATGAAGAATCGGCACGGACACTGGGTGTGCTGAATGTCGACGGGTAGAAAGGAAGGTTTCATGTGAAGAACACACACACACTACTACGTACGTACGTCGTGCAGGTTTTATATCTCCCAGGATCTACATCCTGCATACGTATGAGAACAAAATATGTACTGGCATAAATTTAATTTTTTGTTTTTTGTTTTTTTAATAATACGAGTATAATAATAGTCTAATATCATACTTCGTACAAGAAGTATCATATTATACCGCGATGATCATGATACGATAATACTGCCGCTCGAAACATGTGTCGATGTGAGTGAGCGTTCGTTGTTCGTTACCAATACCATTTCACGGTCGAAGGTGCCACACACTGTTTCAGTGGCCGTAAAACTGCCCGCTCAGGCGAACTTCTCAGACGTGCCCACATAAAATTATTCTGTTTGTACTGAGGTAGAGTTTTGTGACGAAACCCTAAGGTATTCGTTCCGGACGATGAGCATATTCTTGGCTTCGACTAACGGCGGCCAGCACCCCGACCCGGACCTGTAACCCTAACCCTAACCCTAACGAGAGGCATGCCTGTGTGCCACCTTGTCGTTGTGCTTGGAAAGGCTCTATTTTCAATGCGGGCACACCTAAGAAAATGTGCCCGCGCGGGCAGTATTACGCGAGCGCCACTGCTGCTGTGCTTCCTGAATATG
This sequence comes from Saccharina japonica, assembly GCA_008828725.1. NCBI lineage: Eukaryota > Phaeophyceae > Laminariales > Laminariaceae > Saccharina > Saccharina japonica. The sequence continues at coordinate 216,643 of MEHQ01001674.1, read as the reverse complement.
ACTACTAAGCACATACCTGTACAGACAGCTATCAGGATACCTATGATAACAAATCGAGCACTAAGAAAGGAAGGCTGAGATTTATAGCAAAATAAGAAAATCGGGAGTGGTTATACTGAATTTAGTGTAGAACCCCAAATAAGAAATCTAGCCTGGAGCAACTTTCCTGCTTCTTATTACTTGTACGAGTTGTTCGTAGGTGTTCGGTACTGTACCAGGGTGGGTGTACCAGGTGGTACTGCTGCAGGTACCTCGTGGAGGCAGAGCATGTCCATCTACTCGTAAAGCGCACCCATTCTGACTACGTACCAAGGGAGTAGGGCCTATCTATACGAGACTACTAATACCTGGTAATACCTGATGCATGCAGTAGGTCCTACTCTCTTTCCTGCGCCCGTAGGTGACTACCTGGTACATACCTCGTATTTACGGCATATGTACAGCCGCAGCAGTACTCCAGAAGTTCGTCAATTGCCGCTAACGATTAATAACAGCTTGCGATAAGATCAACAAACTCTTACTATTTATGTTATTACATCAACCTGGTATACAGATATCATAGATACATATAACGGCACATATACGATACCTACCTGTGCTGACGAGCACAGGCATGCAGGGTGTCTGGCACTCTGTGTATACAGCATACAGCAGCCTACTATTAATACTCGTACTACTGTAAATAACTGCGGTATCCCCACCGGAGATGTTCAAAAATCAGTACGTATAATAAGTACGAAGCACGATTACGACAACCTGTGGTACGCAGTACTCGCTGTATTCAAATTAAACTCAACCACACCTAAACCCTTTAGGATTCTCTGATGGCTCTATTAATAGCACTTTTGTGACCACGGGCTGTGATCTTGCTAGATCAGACTATAGGGATTAGCAATTGAAACGAGTTTAATGTGAAGACAACAACAACAACAACAACAACAACAACAACAACAACAACAACAACACTTAATGTGAAGACAACACACACTGCAACGCATCGGAACCCGATAACACACGTCATCATCAAGTCATCATCACGATGATAGTGTGTACCTTGTAAGAGAGCTGTTCACCTCACGCAGCGAGCAGGGTTGAGCTATTAATAGGCATTGACTGCTCTGTGCTATATAGGCCACATCCGTTGCAATCAATCGCACTCTACTACTACTGCTGTGTAGCACGCTGTCCAGGGCTCTGCTGCTCGACTGGGCAAAATAACCGCCAAACACAGGAGGACGTCGTGTATTATTGTAGCTCATAGCTCATCAACAACTCAACAGGATCAATGACTCATGACTAAAAACAGCAGACGTACGAGCAGATATTAAAGTTTCCATGGTTGTGTAGCTAGAGCAAAAACGCAAGAACCGCTTCAATCGTCGTGTGCTACTGCAGCAGCAGGCGTACCAGGTTGTATCTATACCTCTGGTGTGGGCCATGGCAAAAGCAGCAGCAGCACCCTTGCCTACGTACTGTAGTAGCTATGCAGTTAATATTACGTACGAATGGTGTAAGTAATGAGAGTGCTATTCGTACCTCGGCAAGTACCAGGATATATATTTTGCGCGTTTCGGGCGTTTGGGACGTGGAGCATATATGCTGGATATTTGCCCATAAAATGGGTACAGTATACTGAAAAGGCTGCTGCTGAGTGCACGTATACCTACGAGTAGTATAGGTACCACGAGTTACGCGCGTGGGCTTTGAGTTTGCTCATCCTCTCACCAAGAGCGGGTCGAAGCTGCGTGTGCTGTTGGATAACGATCCACAGCTCCCAGAGATATTTTGGGAGACGGCGTCACATCCACCCAGGACCAGGACCTCGGCTGTGGCACGCAGACAAAAAGGGAGCAGAAGAACGACAAGCGGTGAGGTTGGGAGCACCTAAAGATTCAAGATTTCCGCCACAACTTCTTATTTTTTCATTTTTTCTGCTTGTTGCAGGTTGTTGTTTCGAAGGTGCGTGGAACCCGTGTGCCCGCGTGCACACAATGGACTACGTAGCCACCGCACGTTACTCGCGCTGTAGTTGCACACACTACGAGTATACACCACCACCCACCACACCATACGTACTGCTGTAGTACTGTCGCCTGATGAGCAACTTGCTATATCTACAGCCCCAAACGACAGCAGCACCAATCAGCGCTTTGTACTCGTAGTTCTTTATAAAACTCAGTCTTCATCTGGTTGTGGACGTATGTACTCGTACTACTGCGTATCAGAGGGTTTTACATACGATTCATATTATGTGACACAGCAGCAGCAGCAGCAGTAGTTGCAAAGGCGAACATCGATCTTGGAAATATCGGGAATATCTCTTTTGTTGCACTGCTGCTGCTGCTGCTACTCACTTTGTTCCAGATCCGGAATGACGTTGCTGTCCATGGTCAGGCAAAGCGAGTCGCTTGCTTGCGTAGGGAGCTGCTGCACATCCTGGGACCACTCCCAGCTGTACCTGTCCGTGCAGAAGAAGAACTGCTTGTAGCACATAGGATACACCGAGCCAACACCCGAACGAACGAACGAACGAAAGAACGAACGGCCGGCAGCGCGAAACAAGGGTGGTAGGTTACAGCAAAGAAGTTGGCACAAGTAATCGAAAACGTTTTAGTTTGAACCAAACAACCGACTGCTGCTGCTGCTGCTGTTGTTGTTGTGTTGAATCAAACCAGGAAAAACGTACCTGGTGTACAGCAGCAGCAGTACTGCTGCAACGCTCGTGAATGAGGTGGGAAGCTCCACCAACTAGAGCTACGGGTACAAAACAAAATTACACCTACTTAGTCCCAGGGATATTGCGTGGTCACCTCATCCCCCTCGCTGGCGGATACGCAGTCGTCCTGCACAGTGCCGGTGCTGCAGCCGACCTCCTCCTGAGCAGTTGCAACGCCAATACCAAAGAAGCAACAACAGCAGCAGCAGCAGTAGCACCAGCAGATAAACACAGAAAAGAAGAGCTGTTCGATGGAGCTGTTACTGTACCGAGCCATCTCTGCTTCGTGGCCGTTGGTCCTTGTCTATGATTCACGTGCTGTATGTATCCTCTGAACAGAGTGATTGATGGGTCGGGGGGGGGGCGCTGTTGTCCCAAAGGCGGGGGAAGATAGTAGGTCCAAAATCCCAGTTTTTTTCTATAAAATCCCAGAAAATTTGCGAAATTGAAAACCACCGCCGGAAATAACATGTCAACACCGGCATCGCACGAAAGAGCAAATGAGACAAAAAGTTGATACGTAGCAGCTCGAAAAACGCGAACTCTGTCGATGGTGGATGTGACTGCGAGAGGTCCAAATTTCCGACTTCTGCAAGCTGATTGGCTCATTATTTACAACCAATTGACATTTAAGAGGGCAAGGTTATTTTTAGGAATTTCTTTTGACACAAAGATGAAGAAAATAGTTTGTTCTCTGCTCTCACCAGCGTGATCGGTGATCGAGTGATCGGTGATCGGTGATCGGTCGTTGGTCTTACGACTCTCTGCCCTTCGAGTCTGCTGGTGATCGCTTCGCTTAAGCTGGGTGACTGCTGTGTCCGGTGCGGTCCTGATGATGCTGAGAGTGTCGCGCCGCTTTTGCTCTCCTCTGCACTGCTCGTGATACCTGACTGCCTCGATGATACCAGTATGAAAATGAATATGTTCGTACTACCACAGCAACAGCGATGTGCGGGTTGCAGGTAGATTGTATAATTTGCCTCGTGATATATAGTGATGTCGTCGTACCAGGACCTTCAGGTAGGTAAATATATGCGTTCATACGTTGGTAATTAATAATAAACTAAGAAACACGTCAGCTGTGAACTCTCCCAACCGGTCGGTAGTTGGTAATTGTGTATTATACTCGTCGTGTATTTTCGTATTAAAAATGAAACGACTGGCCAGTTGTGTTTGCGCGCGAAAATATGAAAAGTACCGGTACGTATTACATGGTACGTATATACGAGTATCATATGTATATGTACTCGTATACCATCGGATATATTATACAACAGCCAGTATTTGAATATATAAACACAGGCTCGAAAAATCAAGGATTTCAGGGAATTTGCATTTTTGAGCGAGGTACCTCGGCCATAAATATAAATCCAGATTTTCTGGGATCTTCGATTTCTTTAGACTCCCGATAAGGGATGTACGATGTACATCAACTCTTTTTCGGGGCTAATTTGATTGTTGATTAATTTGTCAAAATCGTGTTGATTTAATCATTATTAGTTGATTAATATCAACACAATCAACTACACGATGATGTGATTAATAATCATGATTGTATTTTATTATTATCTTTGCCATCCGACAATGTGCAGCATGATCTTCAGCGTTGATCACTCATAAAACTCCCAAAAGCAGAAGACCATTTTATTATCTATCTATTATATATAGTTCGTCTGATGCCCAAAAACAATACTTTAATCAAGTGATCTTTGATGCCCACTTTATCATAGCAATTTAGAGTAGCGCTGATGAAAAAAAAAAATCTTCGTACAGCAGTTCGCTTTGATGCCCAATTCCCAAATCAACCACAAATAGAACATATATTCTGCATGCGACGATTGACCTTCGATCTCGACATAGACTCAGTCCACGACTAACGACCTTCGTACCAGGCAAGGCCAGCAAGTGTACATAGCGGCCTCGAAGGTATCATTACGATTCGTAGTCTAGGGGGCGAGCGGTTGCTTGCGGCGTCCGACGGTCTTCGTCGAAAAACCTCAAACACTCGTTCTTGCGATCGGATAGAGTTTTTGTGTTCTGTTTTGAACTCAGCTGCCAACTGTGTTTTCGTCAGACGCCTGCTCTGCGCCCTCCGCATATCATCGACCGAGGCGTGAGAACTGTGGCACTACGCTCGTAGGGTGGATCGGAGGTCCTCACCAGCGCGATGCGTTCAGAGTTTATGACGCAGTCGTTGGGTTTGTCGATCGATATGTCAAAATGTCAAACTTGAAAAAATGCGATTTTTTTCTTGTATATGATACGTACCTGGTATAAAAAACCAAGTATCCCCGTCGTCGTACGAGTACTTGACGTATGTACGAGTATGTATGTATGTGCTGTCTGGTACCTGGTATGAACGAACCTGGTATCAACTACGCATCCCCGTCGTACATGCGTACTCGTATGAATACAAGTATGAATACGGGCTCCAGGTTCACAGCTTGAGCCTGTGGCACTTTCCTTCTTGTCTGTGTACGCGTCGAAGAGACGCCAGGTTGTTGATCACACGAGATCTGGTTTGCACGATAAGATACGGAGATCTTATGACAGGGTGAATTGGTGATACTTGCATGGGAGGTCCTTACGGTGATCTCCGACAAGATGTTACCGGGCGCTTCCGACAAGATGTATGTATGTGCAGGTATATATCATACTAGGGAATAAGAGGCCCCTCCGCCCCCACGGCGGTAGGGCCACAAGTAAGTGTGAGCGGCTCGTATTAAAAGTAGTAACTCAATAGGAAGAACGCTACTTTTATTTCCGTTGTTTTATTATTTCGGGTGCTTATGAGTTATGAAAGTTGAAGCTCATGCTACACATTGTCGGATGTCAAGAATACTTGGGATTCTTTGGGCAAACATGTCGAAGGATTGCTTGTTTTTGTCTCAAGGCAGGATAACCATAAAGTAACAGCTGCAAACAAGGAAATTTTATGCAGAGGGGGTTGTCGCTCGATGCTTCCTTGGAAGTCAACGGGGAGGAGGTTGACGGTGTAGGGGTAATTGAACACGTAGGTGGGCACCTGGTTTTCGTAGTATTCGGCGGTTGCAAATCACCGTATACGAGTTCACAAGACACTCTCCTCTCGTACCACACTGGTGATGGTACTCGTATAAGTGCTGATGATGGTGTATCATAGTAGTGTTGAGTTGACGTACAGTAGTATATGTGTTGTTGTTTGGTATCCACGACCCGGCTCCAAGAAGCACTTCGAGTATGTATGTGCAGGTATACGAGTGATATATGAGTACGTAAGACAGCACACAGCACTCTCTCGTGCACTGGCGACGGTGACTGTTCACCCCAGCCAAGGCGATTGCTGCTGCCTTTGCTGCTGCTGCTGCTGCTGCTGTTGCTCCTGGAGTTCTCGCTGGCAGTAAGTAGTGTGTGCGACTTCTCGGAGGTTACCGGGCACTTCCTACGCATGTATAGTCCGTCCGGCTCCAAATATCCGAGATTCCCCCATCACCAAGGAACATTTATCTCGGGTATGGGTAGGTTGTTGAAAAAAACAGAGATACCCTTAAAACGGCCCTTTCGAGACGGAGATAATAACACGTCGATTTTTTTTAATTATTATTATTTAGCCTGATGTTTGCAAAAAACGTGAAATTCTGGTCCAAGCTTAGGTAGATTGTAATCTTGCCACACAATATTTAGACTGCGTATTTAGCTATTATTCCGTTGTTTTATTATTTCGGTTGCTTATTATGAGTTATGAAAGTTGAAGCTCATGCTACACATTGTCGGATGTCAAGAATGCTTGGGATTTTTTGGGCAAGCATATCGAAGGATTGCTTGTTTCTGTCTCAAGGCAGGATAACCATCATAAAGTAACAGCTGCAAACAAGGAAATTGTATGCAGAGGAGGTTGTCGCTCGATGCTTCCTTGGAAGTCAACGGGGAGGGCAAGTGTACATAGCGGCCTCGAAGGTACCATTACGATTCGTAGTAGCTTCAAGAGGGCAAAAAAGGAAACCGCACCGTAAAGAACCCTGTAATTTTCACTATTAATAATAAGGCTACGTACACTTTGTCGGGTGACAAAAATGAAATACTAATAATATGACATGTACAATATACCTACCAGTCCCACATTAGAATTAATGGACGGAAAGACGAACAGTTGAGACATACCCATAGATCCCCTTGTCCCCCATTTTGCGCATATGCTCGTACATACGTCAAGTACTCGTACGACGACGGGGATACTTGGTTTTTTATACCAGATACGTATCATATACTCGTACAAGAAAAAAATCGCATTTTTCAAGTTTGACATTTTGACATATCGATCGACAAACCCAACGACTGCGTCATAAACTCTGAACGCATCGCGCTGGTGAGGACCTCCGATCCACCCTACGAGCGTAGTGCCACAGTTCTCACGCCTCGGTCGATGATATGCGGAGGGCGCAGAGCAGGCGTCTGACGAAAACACAGTTGGCAGCTGAGTTCAAAACAGAACACGAAAACTCTATCCGATCGCAAGAACGAGTGTTTTAAGGTTTTTCGACGAAGACCGTCGGACGCCGCAAGCAACCGCTCGCCCCCTAGACTACGAATCGTAATGATACCTTCGAGGCCGCTATGTACACTTGCTGGCCTTGCCTGGTACGAAGGTCGTTAGTCGTGGACTGAGTCTATGTCGAGATCGAAGGTCAATCGTCGCATGCAGAATATATGTTCTATTTGTGGTTGATTTGGGAATTGGGCATCAAAGCGAACTGCTGTACGAAGATTTTTTTTTTTTTCATCAGCGCTACTCTAAGTTGCTATGATAAAGTGGGCATCAAAGATCACTTGATTAAAGTATTGTTTTTTGGGCATCAGACGAACTATATAAAATAGATAGATACAGTATACAGTATTGGACATGGACACCTAATAAGAAACATGCTAATAAGAAAGCCAACCAGGCTGAGATTTTTTAGAGTAAAATAAGAAATTCGGGAGTCGTTATCTTGAAATTAGGGTAGAAAGCAGCCTCTCTCAAATAAGAAATTAGTGTAGAAAGCCACACAGAAAGAGAGGGGACGAAGATTCATCACCTAAATTGTGCAAAGTATATCGATTGACGTAAACTAAAAATATATTATTAATAGTGGTACTCGTAGGAAGGAGTGGATGGAACTACTGTAGTTAAGGAAATGCCAAGAGCTTCGTACGTAAAAGTGTGGATTTATTAATTTCGCCAAAAGAGCTGCCTGGTATATACGTACATATATACGTAGCGTCCGTCATTGACGTGTTTTTTCGAAAAGTGCCGTCCGCCACACCCCTGGAAATGCCGTCATTAAACATAGTTTCCCCTGCATCCTTTGCTCTCTATCTCTCCCTCTCTGTCTCTCTCTCTCACAAACACACACCTCTCTGGTGTTGTTGAGGTTTTCAGCAGCCCCGTTGCTGCAGCAGCAACGGCAGCAGGTCTCCCCGAGAAACTTGTACATGGGTACCGCGCAGTTCTCCGCGACACACTTCACGGGTTCTTCGAGGCAGGTGTCGTCGATGCATCTGTAAAAAAAACAAAAAAACAAAAAAACAACAACAACAACAACAACAACAACAACAACAAGAACAGCATGGTGGCGCGCAGGGGGGGGGAGTGGGGGGGAGGGGGGGGTACTTCATATCCATGCAGGGCCGTA
>MEHQ01001674.1:193311-208123 GCA_008828725.1 Saccharina japonica | reverse complement strand
GGGGGGGGGGGGCGTACTCATTTGTTGTTTGCCTTAGTCATTTGACCATTGACCACGCATCCCTTTCGAGACGGAGCACGATAGCGCGCGGGGGGGGAGGGGGGGGGGGCGTCGACACGGCATACAGCGTAAGCCTCGTACATACATCCAATAACTGTCAGCAGAAAAAAAAAAAGCTTTCGAAGCGGTACAACAAGATGGACGATGCGTGTGCGCTTCTTTCTGCTATGTGTGTATATCTCGCCTGCTACGTTTTCTTCACGACACTGGCCCGTCCCATCCAACGCGGGGGGGATCACACGCACCAGGTATGTGTGTATGTATGTATGTATGTATGTATGTATGTATGTATGTATGAGTCCCCGTTGTGAGTTATGATTATTACATCGAAACGGGTGCTACATTTACATATTTACAGCCACACGAGTGAGCAGATTTTTCTATAATCACTCGAGAATTAGCACCAGACACAGCAGCAGCAGCAGCAGCAGCAGCAGCAGCAGCAGCAGCAGCGCGACAAAAGCCTTTGTTTCGCGTTTTGCTTCCCACGCTTCCACGCATCCACGGAGCAGCCGGTGCACAAAAAAAGCACATGTTCGGCCCTCCGAGCCGCCAACAAAAACCTTTTTTTTTAAGGTACACTGCCGCTGTATAGACCGATGACCGCTATTTACAGAGGCCGCCGCTTTGTGCGAGCCCCGGCTCGATCTCTATGCGTAGTACGGGGCATTTCACTCCGACTGCACCTGCCGCATATTGGCTGCTCTCTTCCTACATACGTATCGCCCTGTGAACCGCCACCGAGCACGGCTGGCTGGTAGTAAACCGCAATACTCCACACATCAAATAGACCAATCCTCGTTTTTAGTTTTATCATGATCTAGATCTTTTAGGGCAAGAAATAGTTGATCTGTGCTATGCAGATCCCACACTACCTTTCACAACGGCAGGCGAGGAACTAGATGATCTACTGTAAAGAGAGAGAGAAAGAGAGACGCTACGACCGCCGCCGGCATGGTGGTGATGTTTTGTCGTGCGTATATACGACATAAAAACAATGAAACGACTTTTAGTCACGCAGCTTGCAAAACAAACGAGTATCGACCGATAGGAATAACCCACAGCTGACGTATAATATGTTGTATAAAGTGTTGTTTTTTTTTCACATCCCAGACAGATCATTCAGATCATTGCCGCTTCATGCTCTAGATCTTTCAGGGAAGATATATATTCCTGATTTGCATGATGTGTATGATCTGTATGATCTGTATGATATGTATGATCTGTATGATCTAGCTCATGTTGCCGGGTGGGAGCCGTTTAACCAGCATCATCTGCTGCAGGAGGACATGTTTCTCTTGGATTGGATATTTGTACTATAGTACAGTAGTAGAGTACAGCACACAGATCCTGCACAACACAACACACCGGCAGGCCAGGATCCACCCGTAGATGATCTATATCTTGATCTGTAACATATCATAACGACACATCAGGATCTAGATGGTCTGCATGATATGTATGATCTGTAGATTATCTATCTGTCCGACGTGTGGAAACTAGTATCAGCACACTCACTCGTGATACTTGTGGCCGTCGACAATTCCCTCAGCGGCCGCCCCCTCCAACGCTGCCGTGGTCTCTGCTACCGCCCCGGCAGCTTCTGGGTTGCCTGCAATGTTTTGAAGTTCCGCTCCCGCTTGATTCAAGTTGACTCCTCCGAACGCTGCAGCCTCTTGCGTCAGCTGAGCGCTTTCCTCAACGACCTGTCATTCGTTTCGCAAGCAAAACGGTTCGATACAGCAGTACGGGGGAAATAAAATAAAATAAAAAGTCATTACGAGAGTATATAGCTATTATATACCTGGTATAAATGTGATACGTGTTTGCAAGCAAACGATTCGACACGGAGAGATGCGAAAATAAAAACTCATCACAGGTTTATTGCTTAACCCATTCAGAACTGAAAAACGTATCCCACACTAATTCCAAGTAGTTTGTCCCCAAATATGTGGGACCAGTTCTTAAGGGGTTAAGTCTGTACGTGTACCCGGTATTACGTAATATTACACATATGTGCAGTAAATATTATAGCAAAAGGGTTTTAGAACGGGAACCTGTCAATCGCAGGGCATGTCTGAGACGAACGAACTATGATACGTACATACGGTACACGACGCATGGCGTGTCTTTGACGACAACAAAAAAACACTGTACCCGACGACGCTGCAAAATGCTACGTACGTATATACACGCGCGGCAAACGCATCACAAGCACTTTGCAAAGCTGGGCATCGGTCAGTCAACCTGTCGAACTCACAGCTGACGTATTTATAACAATTCTACTTAAAAGCTATATACGAGTACTGCTAATATTAACATTATACGTATTCATACTACTATTCCGGGGGGGCTAATGTAGTAAGAAATAATAATCAGAACCGGGGGGGCCAATGTAGTAAGAATAATCAGAACCGGGGGGGGCTAACGTAGTAAGAATAATCAGAACCCACAATGGACCCAAAAACCGTGTACCCCCCTATGTTTATACACCATATTTGGGTATGATTACTGTGATCCCCCGTGATACAGCAGTGATATATACCCTCCAGTGACTGGGCCATGCACAAGGCTTCGCACATCCTCACCTGCCGCTGTGAGATGTCATGGATGCAGAACCCATGTGCATGTACGAGTACTGCTGTAGTACAGATCCAGCCCACGGGAAACGTGTGCTACAATCACGCAGATTATATACCGGCTCCCACACGGCCACATGAGCTATAGATCATACAGATCATACAGATCATACAGATCATACAGAGCATCTGCCCTGAAAGATCTAGATCATCCAGTGGGAATGTTATGTATGATCTGTCCGTTGTGTGCCAGGTTTCTCTGTCTCATACCAGGTACCTGGTATATCCGGTTTATCCAATATCGTAGATGTTCCCTGAAATGATATCAGGGTTTGAGCGTTTTACGTTTTCACCCACCTCGGCCCCCTGCTCAGCAATGCTCGCGTACTCCCGAAACTGTTGCGCATAGTCCGCGCCGTTGATAGCGTATTCAGCGTATTGGAGCTTGTCCCTGCCGGGTGAATCGCGAAAAAAAAGCAAAAAGCGTCCATACTATGGTGACACAAAAATGTTAGAAAAACAAACGCACGCCATATCATACGTACAGATTACACGCCTACACGACTGAATACACCTGTCGGTGGACTGTGGAGCTACACAAGGAACCGTGCATCCTACACGAGGAATCGTGCCTCCTATCATATAGATTTGACGGTTTCGGCCCTCGATAAAATATTCACCAAAAACCAAAAAACCCAATCGGTCGCCAGCTCGACCCTTCGCCTATATGATACGACGTACGTAGACTATATCGTACGGCAGAAATTTTACGCAGTGGGAGCACTACGCTGATATTAATAGTTCGAACTAAGACACTAAACTGTATGTACGTGCGTACCGTACGTAGTCACAAGAAGGCTGACGGGCGGACGGGGGTGTAGGGGCTATAGCAAACAGACACGATCCGACGAGGAGCTAACAGTAAAGCAGGCTCGAAAAGAGAAAATATGAGGGGCATACTTTCTTGCAGCATGCGTGTTTGTGTCTCTCTGTCTTTCTCTCTCTCTCGACGAAAGAGAGACAATGCAAAAGCTAAAAATAGCTTCGTAGCTCTCTCTCTCGTTCAAGAGAGAGAGAGAGACTTGCAGAAAACTTAAAATAGCTACGTAGCTAGCTAATAAGACAAACGCGGTGGAAGGACACTGCCAACGGTGGAGGTCTAGGTCTACATCTAAAGCGGAGCCGACCGACGGCACGCTTTTCGGAGGCAAAACTTCGAGCGAGGAGATTGTTGCAGCATGCTACAGTACAGTACTCGTAGTAGCAAACGGTCTACAGCGGTATATACACACGATGCATGGGACTGGGACAAACAAGGACCCGTGTTATGCGTACCGAACTACAAGTATGCGCGTATCGCTGCATGCTATGTATTATATCCTAGGGGTTCACCATGTTAGCAAGATTTGTTCTGAGTCTCTTCACTTAAGGAGCTCTATACTATTAGTAAGTCACTCAATAATGGCTTTAACCCGTTTAAGTAACGGCTTTAACCCGTTTAAGTACTGCACTACTGTACGTAATTGTACAGGAACAAAAAAAAACAGAATAATTCCAAGTGTTTTGTCCCCATATCGGGACTGCAGTCCTCAAGGCCTAAAAGGGGCTAAGAAAGAATGCACAGCAGTGTGCTTGACCGAAACCCCAAGGCCTGCGAGGGGTCAGTCTATATCGAAAACATATTTTGAACAAGAAAAACACATACACGGTTAAATACAGTAGTTCCTCAGTTTGACAGCCCCCCCCCCCCCCCATCGGTACTAAGTATTGCCTCAGAATGCCAAAAAAAGTGTTATTATGGGGGACCATAGTAATCAGGACCCATCACATACACAAAAACCTATATATTCCAATATTTTTACGAATCATATTTGGTCCTGATTACCACGTCCCCCCCCCGTAATACGAGTACGTACCCCTATCGTACATATAGCAGCACGCGTCTATCCTATCATACCATCATACCTTCTTTTCTCCATCTGCGACACCTGGTCATCGTCGCCGTCCGACTCTTTTCCCTCGGACGATTTCTTGCCGCCGACGACGCCAACGACGCCCTTAAGCACGCCGCCGATACCACCGCCACCCACTGCAGAACCCCCCCGCTTGCTCTCTCCGGCCACGTTGGGGCCATCCATCGCAGAACGCCCTTGGCCATCTCCCGTCACTTCGGCGTAGTTGGGGCCATCTTTCACGGAATGCCCCCTTCTGTCTCCGGCCACGTCGGCATAGTTGGGGCCATCTGCCCTTCTGCCTCCGGCCACATCGGCATAGTTGGGGCCAGCTTTCACAGAATACCCCCTCCTGTCTCCGGCCACGTCGTCATAGTTGGGGCCAGCATTCACAGAATGCCCCCTTCTGTCTCCGGCCACGTCGGCGTAGTTGGGGCCATCCATCGCAGCGCGCGCCCTGCTGTCTCCGGCCACCTCGGCGTAGTTCGGGAGAGGCGGCAGTGAGGTTCTCGGTTGCCGTGCACCACCACCACCACCACCACCGCCGGCAGCAGCAGCAGCAGCAGCAGAAGCAGAAGCAGGAGGAGGGCCGACGCGTGCTGCATTTCCCCCTTCCGATGCGCGTTGGCGAGGAGGGGCTCTCGAGGAGGAGGAGGAGGAGGAAGATCTGGGGACAGGGTGGTCCGGTCTGAGAGGAAGCGGTGGGCCTGCCTGTCCCACGTGTACGATGATCGGGGGGGCAGCAGCAGCAGCAGCACTCTGCGCTACCGGCCGTTTAACGGGAACCCGCGGGGGCGGCAGAGGCGCGGTTTTCGCCGGTTTCGCACTCTGCGAAGAAACCGCTTGCGGCCTGGGGAGAAGCGCTGGGGCTTGTTGGAGGCCTTCGTCCATCGGTGGAGGGGCACTTTTCGATAAAACTTGCCGCATAGGACGCGGTGGGGGCGCCCGGTCTGCCTCGTGCATAACAGGCGCAAGATTCCTCTCCACGGTGTGTCGCCTGGGAGGGAGGTCTGGGGGCGCCTGGCCGCCTGCGCCGTGAACAGGTTGAGCATTGCCCGCTACCGTGTGTCGCCTCGGGGGGAGGTCAGGAGGTGCTCCGCCTGCGTCCGGCCGTGAAGCGTCCCGCGCTGCTGCTGCTGGTCGCTTGGAAGGAAGCGCCGGGGGTGCCCGACCTGCAACCATTGGTGAAGCGCTCTGCACTGCTGTGTGTACGTAGCGTTTAAGCAGGAGCGTCATGGAGGCCGGGAAAACGGGACACAAGAGTTAGTTATGAGTCTGTTTCGTTGGTCGAGCTTTAATTGCTGCGGTACAATGTTAATTCCGAAGTTCCACAGATAACTTATTATTATAAAAAAATATCATACATACAAACCATCAGCTGTGAGATCGAAGATACCAAGTGTGGTTCATATATCGCCCTCTTCCGTAGTCTGCGAAGCCCCACCCACCCCCGCCCCGCCCCCTCGTCAGGCCATCACGAAACATAACGTGTGTCCCGTCACAGGCTCGGGTGTTAACCCTTTTAGAACTGCAGTCCCGTTATGGGGACAAACCACTCTAATTCTAAGTAATATGTCCCCAAAACGGGACTGCAGTTCAAAGAGGGTTAAGACATGTGTTTTGTCACGCTCCCCCTCCCCTCTGTTCCTCTTCGATGATCCTGACGAAGGGGAATGCTATTTTACGGGGGAGCATAGTAAATAGGACCTACGGTAAACACTAAAACCTATATGTTTACCTATTTTTGCTCACAATATATGGTCCTATTTAATATGGTCTTCCGTAAATAATGTACTATTGCGGGGGGAAAGAAATAATGATCAGAACCAAATATCGTCCATAAACATATGGGGATGAATGGTTCCTAGGCCCATTGTAGGTTCTGCTTACATACCTGGTACCAGGTACTTATGAATATGTATTACTACGCCCCCCCGTAACATTGATGAGCAGGCGAGGAGAGGCGGTTGCACATGTCTTTCAACAAAATATACAGATCCACCGCAGATCCAATCTCACAGCTGAAACAACAGCTGACTGACGCATTTGCAACAAAAAGAAAAAAAAAGAAGAAAAAAAAGGCATGTCCAATAATACCAGTGGCGCCCATGAAGACCCGGAAACAACAAATGGGACGCGCAAAAGTCACGACCACAAGAAGAGGAAATAACGTAAAAATACAAAAATACTACTACTGCTGCTGCTGTAGGTCCAAAATTTCCAGGTAAGTGTTTCTTACGCTGACCCGGTGCAACCACCCCTCTCTCCCTGGCCGGCCTCGATATTACTGCCTTGCGGGTTTAGCCGCGAATTGGAATGGACACTCTCAGCACGCCGTTCCCATTTATTTGTGGTAAAAACGTACGACGAGTGTTAATATGTTTATAGTAGTTCGACTCATTTTCAGCGCTTTCCGCACGGTTACCTCATACCAGTACTGCTGCGTAACATAGACTTCCTTACTTACAAGTCCCCCCCAGAGGTTCCGTCGACATACACGTATAATCTCCCATCTCACATACTACTACTACCACCGCTGTACGAAGCCCTTCCTCATCAGGCTGTAAATAATTGCCGACGATAATAATATGATTTGATTTTCGGGGGAACTTTCCCTGAATTTCTTTGCTTTTTTTGCTTTCTGTGCTTTCTTTGCTTTCTTTGCTTTCTTCTCGTTCTTTTTACGAATCGTTTTATTTTCGTTTTTCCGTTGAACGCACAAACCAAGCTCCGATAGACTCGTAGTTTCGTATACAAAACACAAGCAAATATTCATATTTATACATATTAATATTAATATTAATAATAGTTAAAAGAGCGAATAGTCCGAAAAAATAATACTATTAATATCATACGAAGCAAGGGCGCACAAAAAAAAAAGAAAACGACACCACACCCCTAGGAAGGTCAGAATGAAAAACAAACCGGATCGCTGTGATCACAGGACGAAATGAGCAAAAACCATTTTTTTTTCGTTTTTTGTTCCCTTTGTTTAACTTGGTTTTAGAGACCCCCCCTATTTTTTTTTCGCTGGTCGGGGGGGGGGGGGGGAAATTAAAAAAAAATTTGTTTTTTTTTTTTTTTTTTCACACCCGGGCCCTTTTTCCCCCCCCAAAAAGGGGGGGGGGGGGGGGGGTGGTGTCGATAACTTTTTTTTTTGTGCGCCCTTGTACGAAGTATTAATAATAAAAATTTTCTAAAAAAAAAATTTTTTTTTTTTTTTTTTTTTCCTTTTTTTTAATTTGGTTTTAAGCCCCCCCCCTTTTTTTTTTTCCGGGGGGGGGGGGGGGGGGGGGAATTAAAAAAAAACTTGCCTTTTTGTTTTTTGGTATCACAACGGGCCGGGTTTTTCCCCCCAATTTTGGGGGGGGGGGGGGGGGGGGGAATTAAAAAAAAACTTGCCTTTTTGTTTTTTGGTATCACAACGGGCCGGGTTTTTCCCCCCAATTTTGGGGGGGGGGGGGGGGGGGGGAACTTGAAAGTGAAGACTACAACAACGGCCACTGCTGCTTGCGGCGTGACCAAGGATTAAGGGATCGTAGTGATACACATTTTGCGCCAAATTGATGCCCCGAGTTACAGCAACATACAGGCAAGGAGTCGCACGCGGGCACACGAACTCGGCGCGAGTCGACGAGGGAAGAAAGGGTGCTGAAATATTCTCGCGATTAAAAAATGCAAGGCACGTACCCTACTATCACGGGGGACCGTAGTAAACACTAGTAAATAGGACCAAATTTTTGTTAGTGAAAACAGGTAAATCTATGGGTTTTTGTGTGGACCGTAGGTCCTATTTACTACGATCCCCCGTAAATGGTGGGGAGGAGGAGGAGCAGAGTCTGCTTACGAGTGACCCCGGATCTGAGTTACGACTAACAGAGGGAGAAGAGAGAAAAAACAGGGCGAAGACAAATGAATGGGATGGAAACAGGGGGACAAACAAACACAAACCCCGCAAGAGCGCAGCGTGATCCTGTCCATGCTGGGAGGAAGAGAGAAAAACAGGGCGAAGATAATGAATGAGATGGAAACAAACAAACAAACACACAAAACTAAAACGCGCAAGAGCGCAAGCGTGATCCTGTCCATGCTGCCGGGCGGTCGCTCACGCTACTCGTGTATAGACGGTCGTCGCCATCACCAAAGATGTCGTTGTGGTGGTCGCTATGATATCTCGGCGTCGGAAAGGGGATACAGCAGCAGTATCATATTCTATTTATGAAGTTTAACCCATTCAGAACTCAAAAAACAAAATCCACGCTAATTTCAAGCTAATTTCAAGCAGTTTGTTCCCAATACGGGGGACCAGTTCTTAAGGGGTCAACACAAAAAACAAAAAACACAGCTGTGAGATACGAGGATTTCGTCGAAACTCATCTGTCTTTTGCAAGCTGAGTGTGACATGATACTTCGATTGCGCGTACTTACTTACTGTAGCTTAGGGGTTTTGTATGTCCCCATGCAGGATGTATATACACCCCTATATATATAAAATGGACCCGCTCGCCTTACTTTCTTGCTTTTTTTTTTTTCTTTATTTTTTTCTTTGTTGTTGTCCACACCAGGCCAGGATTCGACGATCCACTTCGTACGGTTCGAGCCGGGGGGAGAGGTGATCGAGCAGAGGCTGCGGTACGCGCTGCTCCCCGTGTCCTGCCTCACTTTCCTAAGCGAAAAGGCGGTGGTAGGGGGGGGGCACGACATGAACCCCCTCGTGTTTTCGGCGGACTCCGCCGGCAAGTGGTGAGAAACCCTAAAAATAAACCTTTTTTTTTGCATTACGGGGGACCACGAAGTAACCCCCCCCCGCCGGCGTCCCCGGGTGGAATGACAGGTGAACCTCCTCCCTGCTTGAGTCAAGGTCGTGAGTTCGAGCCCCCCCGAGTGCATGCTCATATTAGACGTCGGGACTTTTTCTCGCCAACATATCTTGACTACTTACGGGGGACCATAGTAAATAGGGCCATATATTGTTAGTAAAAAATAGGTAAATACGTATATACGGCAGTTTTTTGTGTGTACTCTACTGCAGGTCCTATTTACTACCAGTATGATCTACGGTAAAATAGCGGAAAGCGCGAGAGCGTGAGTTAGCAAAAATTCGATGAAAATCGACGAGCGTTGGGGATGCGGAATGAACCCTCTGCGCGATACAAGGAAGCAAGGCACGAGCCGTACGTAGTGGGGGAGAAGAGGGAGAAGGGCCCTGCTTTGTGACCCCGGATCTGAGTTACGACTATCATGTGGACGGGGGAGGAACATGAGTATAATAAGTGCGAAGATAATAAATGGGATGAGCGGGAAAAAAAAAAAAAAAAAAAAAAAACATAACAAATGGGACCAAATATTGTTGTTGCGGGGGACCGTAGTAAATAGGACCTGCCGTATATACAAAAACCTATATATTTCCCTATTTTTACTCACAAAATTTGGTCCTATTTACTATGGTCCTCCGTAAATAGTAAAAATAGATAAATGGAGAGATATACTCGTACCAGGTATAGGTTTTTGCCTTCCACGTAGGTCCTCCGTAAAAGGAGGACTGCAACTCTTTTCCGTTTCGGGGGACAAACCACTTTGGAATAAATAGACTGGGAAAGAGGCAGTAGTGGTGGTCCCTCTCTAGTGCCGGTTGGGTATATTCTTCTCCCTCATCCGCTAAATTAATTAATTATACCCCCCCATAATGAATGGGATGGAAAAAAAAAAAAAAAAAAACCACGAACAACCTGCCTAAAACATGTTATTGTACTAAGTATTCCCTCTTTCGTGAAATTAATTAATTACACACACACACTTATCTACTATTGCTCTTCCAGCTACCAATTATGACTGCTGATGTATTGCTGGGAATACTGCTGTAGTGCCTGCCGGCTGCCCGCTCTATTTATTTCCCCCCCCACAAATAGACACACGCTCCCTGAATTCTACCGCCTCGGGTTGTGTCCCCCTCATACGGGATGCGTATACATCCTGCATGAGGACATATAAAAACCCGTGAGTACGCGCGATCGAAGTATCACACTCAGCTACGTAGCAAAGAGAATGAGTTTCGACGAAATCCTCGATCTCACAGCCCTGTTTTTTTTTTTTTTTTTTTTTTAAATATATACCAGTAGTCTGTACGAAAGTTCCGGCGAAATCGCTTGGCACATAAGGACCGTTTAAATTGGATATTAATGTGTTAAAGGTTGGTTATATTTAGAGACATAGTGGTATGTATATACCAGGATATATATATATATATTAGATTGTAGTTAGTCAGTGTGGTACGTACTGTGGTGTACTGAGTAGTGCCGGCTGCCTGCTATAGTGCCGGTATTGTTGGCTGGCGCATACATACCGGCACTATATAGAGGGAACACAATACTCTGTATTGATATACCTGGTAAGGGTTATAACACTCCCGTCTATCCCTCTCTCCCGGTCGCCGCTATCGCCATTTAGAGGGGTAACGGCAGCTTGCCGCCACTGACTGCTGTTGCTGCTGCTGCCGCCGCCACTGACTGCTGCTGCTGCTGCTGCTGCTGCTGCTGCTACTGCTGTACAGTCGACAGCACCTAACTCAACAATTTGGGAGTTAAAAGGATTTCAGGCCCCGAGAGAGATTTTTGGGCAAAAAAAGTTCAGAATGCGGCCATTTTTTAACATATTGAAATTGGAGTATCATACGAGGAAATGCTCTCTGCCTGACACAAAAGAAATTCGAGCCTGGCCCAAAAATGAGCAAAATATGAGATCATTACGTGGTGGCATCTCCATCTATACACTGCTGGATCACACCAAAATACTTTAATGCACTGTGTTATAAGGTAACTCACCCCCTCGGATGAATTTCCAAGCTGTTTTTTTTTTTTTTTCTCTCTCTCTCGGAAACAAGAAGAAAGCCCGGTCGAGATTGTGTTTCCATACAGATGATCACCCGTTTTTGGCGTTTGCACCCTCTTCCCGCTCGTTGTCTAGGAAATCGGCCTGTTTTTTTTTATTTATTTTTTTATCCGGAGGGGGATGTGTTAACTTGTCACCCGCGTGTCATTTTACGGCGGGTATGATATGTGTACTATAGGTATATATACAATATACAGCAGTAGTGGTCCCTTTATAGTGCCGGTATGCGCCAGCCAATAATACCGGCATTATAGCGGCAGCAAACCGGCACTAGTTACGCCGCACACTGCCACACGGTGGTGCCAAGCGATTTCACGGGCACTATAGAGGGCAGCCGGCAGGCACCAACTTGATTAACCGACACTATGACTGCTGCTGTAGAGGGACCGCTACTGATGTATATATGTGATATGTATATGATACGTACGTACATATTAAAAAAAAAAAAAAGTTGAAAAAAAAACAGCTTTGAGATCGAGGATGTCGTCGAAACTCGTCTATCTTTGCAACCTGACTGGATACGCGAGGACTCGGTTTATTATAAGTTGGCCTGTTACCGTTGCTGGTGCTGGTGCTGGTGCTGGTGCTGGTACTGGTACTGGTCTGGTACTGGTACTGGTCTGGTACTGGTACTGGTACTGGTGCTGGTACTGGTATAGTTCTGGTACTGATACTGGTACAGGTCTGGTACTGGTACTGGTACAGGTCTGGTACTGGCTCTTGGTACAGGTCTGGTACTGATACTGGCGCCGGTGCTCCAAGAAAAACGACTGACTCTGGTCACTGGTCGCATGTGTGCTTGCCACCCTAAGCGATGATCCAGTTGTAAATTGTTAAATGGTTGATGATAAATACCGGTTGTGCGGTAAATACGGGTGAGGTGTACCGGCTACAGCGACTTTCGTCCGCAGGTACTGCTTGCTGTATATAGTGTGTACATATATAGCGACTTATCGTTGGGTGCCGACTTGAGCAGCAGAGCTTAGTGGGGGAGGGGGGGGGGTCGATCGGGTCTTACGCGTGTTGTCGGGCCACATTCCAAGACTCCAACAACCAAAAAAAAGTGGACACATAACAAACTTTGCGAGGGTGTGCTGGGTAGGGTGGGTAGTTTCGCTTCGCGCGTCAATACCAAGACTACTTTCTATCACCCAAAATCTCGTATCATATACCATACCAGGTACCGGTATTCTGTTACGTACGGGTATACCAGGTATAGGTGCAGCATAGAGACGGTATTTGGGGGGGGGGCTGTATAAGGGGTAATATTCGCCCTCTATGGCAAGTGGTATATCCATTTCTACCGGCCGGTACGTATATAGTAGAAACCCCGGGAAAACGGGAAATACATACATACCCATCGTTTTTTTTTTTTTTCCCATTTCTACCCGCGGGTACTATAGAAACCCGGCTGCACATAGTACAGCAGTACAGCAGTAGACTATAGTAGGGGTAATATTGACATAGTTACCCTTTAGCAAGCACTCGCTGGGGGCCAGGTGGCGCCCGGTAGAGAGCCGATGCCGAAACGGCGTAGCTGGTGGAGAGTCAATTTGGCCATCACCGCCGGCGCCAAGACGTGAGCGCATAAAAATAATGAAGGATAATGGAGATGGGTACGTACGCGTATAGAGTACCGGGCACCTAATAAGGAACAGGCCAATAATACATTCAGGCTGAGATTTAGAGGGAAAATAAGAAATTCGGGAGTCGTTATCTTGGAAGTTAGTGTAGAAAGCAAAGCACTCTCTCTCTCTCAAATAAGAAATCCAGCCTGGACCAGATTTCCTGTTTCTTATTAGGTGTCCTGTACTGTATACATGGTATTGGAGGGCGGTACGTAGTATTGGGTAGTAGTGTACCCGTTGGTAGGTTGGTTGTACTCGGGTAGGCTACCCGAGATACCGCAGTGTACAAACTTGCGCCCGACTCACCTCCCACCCGCCACCACCTCCCACCTCCCACCCACCACCATCCTCCAGCACCAGCACCAACCGCTAATCACCACCACCACCACCACCACCACCACCAACCGCTCGCTTCCCGCTGGTACATATATATATACCTGGTATGTTTTTCTACATGTCCTTCTTCCTACCATGCACGTACGTATATAGATGTATGTGTACATTCTTCACAAACACGCCTATAATTATATGAACTACCAACCGACAAGCCTCATTCTCTCTTGCAGACCAAACCACGGATAATTCTCGGAAATTTCCCTATATATATACTATCACGGGGAACCATAGTAAATAGGACCAAACATTGTTAGTAAAAATAGGGAAATAGACAGGTTTATGTGTATACCGTAGGTCCTATTTACTATCGCATCATTAGCCCACCCCGTACTATATCTCTCTCTAACAACCCCCTTCCATGTGTTTTGGCAGGTCATTCCTTCGTCGGATGGAAGAGAAGGCAACGGCGGCGACTAAGTCTACGGGGGCCGTGAGCTCCATGGCGTCGGCCCGGGCGATGTTCCAGGCGAAGGCTTTGCGGGGCCAGGCGTCCTCCGGCGGGGCGGGCAAGGACCTGTGGACGCAGCACGCCAACGCCATCGTCGGGATGGAGAGCATGGGGGGCGCGGGAGACGCGACGTGTTCGAAGCTGTCTACCTGCGGTGAGAGGAAGGGGTTTGGTTTGTTGGTTTGTTGGTTTGTTTCATGCCTTCATTCATTCGTTCGTTCGTTCGTTTGTTCGTTCGTTTGTTCGTTCGTTTGATCGTTGTGTGTGTGTGTTTTTTTTTTCAAGCTTGAATGGTTGTATATACTCGTGATTTGCTGTTGTTTTGTACATTAGGTAGTAATATTATACCTGGTATGTATGATGTGTTCCTTTTTTTTTGTTATTAAGCTGTCCTCCACAAGCAGTTGTTTTGTTATATTGTTTTTTTTTCTTTCTTTTTTTTTCAATTTAACCCCTTTAACGGAAATGTAAGGGCCGCTGGAGTATAAATATCAAGACCAAACGCTCCATACACCGTATTAATGCGAGTAAACGCCCCCCCCCCCTCGAAAGGGATGCTTGGTCAATGGTCAAATAACTAAGGCAATCAACAAATGAGTACGCCCCCTCGCGCAATGAACTCATTGAAGCTGTCATCCATATGCAAGTCCGCCTCACAAGCGGTTCTTAGTAGGATGCAGCTCACCAAACCCTTCATGCGACTCGCCGAACACCTCACGGCGCTTCGCAAAGCTTGGTGCTATATTGCAGTGTCCGCCTGGTCGGGGAAAACCCCGACATGCTCCGTTCTCTGCATTGTAGGGATGCGAGGGTCTATGGTCATACGACTACGGCCGTGCATGCATATCGAGTGCCCCCCCC
>MEHQ01001674.1:135682-184994 GCA_008828725.1 Saccharina japonica | reverse complement strand
AGGGGAGGGGGGTGTACTTCATTTTCATGCATGGCCGTAACATAGACCCTCGCATCCCTACAATGCCAGGACGGAGCATGTCGGGTTTTCACGGACCAGGCACTGGGGAGGGAGGGGGGGGGTAGAAAACATGTACCAAACATAAAAAACGTCGTCTTTTCAATTCTTGCAGATATCCCCCCCCCCAACCAGGGTGCCGTTTTTTTTTGTTTTTTTTTTGGCGGTCACCAAAGCTGGCGGTCGAGTAGATCATTTGTGCGGGGTGGAGAACCTTTGTTCCGCACAAGGGGAATGGTCGTATCACGTAGTGTAATATGGTAAGGCATCCGCGAGGCAGTTACATAGTAAAACCCATTGATGTCTCCGGAAGTGGCCACACCAGAAATTAAATTAACTCATTGAAGCTGTCGTCCATATGCAAGTCCGCCTCAGAGGCGGTTCTTAGCAGGATGCAGCTCACCCTCCATGCGACTCGCCCAATACCTCACGGCGCTTCGCGCTTGGTGCAAGCAATGTCTGCCTGGTTGGTGAAAACCCAACGTGCTCCGTCCCGGCATTGTAGGGATGCGAGGGTCTATGGTCATATGACTACGGCCGTGCACGACATGAGTACCCCCCCCACGTTTACCCCCCCCCGGTGTAATGTTGTTGTCGAAGTCACGGAAAGAGGTGTGTGTCGTAGCAGCTAGCTGTCCACTGCTCCACCCCGTATACTACATGCCACTCCGGGCGTAAAATATAAGGACCGCTTGGTCTTCATATTGATGTACAAACGGTCCTTATACTCCCGCCCAGAGTGGTGTATACAACGAAGAGCAACGAAACCGTACGACGTCGACTACTCGATTATTCGCGTTTTTTTTTCACGACGCTGTGGGATGAAGAGGTTAAAAAGCTAAAGCTACTACGCACGTACACACTCTCTCTGCCTGCCTGTCCATCACAACTATTCGAGCTCTGCAGCATACAGCGATACGAGTCGTTTACTATACGTATCATACTTTTATTCGAGCTACTATATATCATATACTTAAGTATATATGTACGTACATAAGTTAGACTTTGCGCATCGTATATAGGTTTTTCCTTTGTTTCCGTGGTTTTCTGCTTTTCTTTTCGGAGATGGTATGAGTGATCAACGTTGAAGCTCATGCTGCTGCACATTGATGATCGGGTGTCCGCGGCAAAGATGATAACCATATAATATTCATACGAACTCCGCGACAAATATGCGACGCAAAATCATTACGAACAGGAGGCGCGTGCTATCGTCAGGTACAGCCGTAAGAGTATACTTATCGGCCTCGGCCTAAACAAGTCCGGCTTTCCTTATTAATATGCCTACGTATGTATTCCCAGGGGCCTATAGTAGATAGGAGATCTAATACGTAGTGTTAGTAAAAAAAGGGAAATACATACATATTATAGGTTTTTGTGTGTACCTTAGGTCGCTACGTAGTATTTACTACCACTCTGTCCCGAAATAGAAGCACCTTTTGCAGATTAATATTCAATAATGACTGTGCTTATATTTCGGAACAGAGTGGTATCATGGTCCTCCGTAATCGTACGCCTACTATTATATGTTAGAAGCACCTTTTGTACATTAATATTCAATAATAACTGTGCTTATATTTCGGAACAGAGTGGTATTATGGTCCTCCGTAATCGTATGCCTACTATTTTATGTGTGCTCCTTGATTCATCCAACATCGGCGGGGAATCCTGCAATGGTTTTCGTGGTAAATAAAAGCTTTGGGATTGACTGGACACCGGGTCTCCGCTTTTAGCTTTCACCACAATTCCTTTTTGGGTGAGGTCCTATACTATAATCTAGTGATTACAATAACCTCAACAGGAACATTAGGCGTCACCCTTACAAGGCAAATAGCACGCGTCAGGTGACCGTTTTTTTTTTTTTCTTCCTCGATTGACCGCCCCCTCCTTGTGCTAAAAACTGTTCGTAACAGCGTGTTAACCCTTTTAGGACTGCAGTCCCATTGAGGGGACAATCCACTCTAATTCTAAGTAATTTGTCCCCAAAACGGGACTCCAGTCCTATAAGGGTTAATAACTGGTCCCGCGTATATGGGCACAAACTACTTGGAATTAGTGTGGGATAGTGTTTTCGTGTTTTCGGTTCTGGATGGGTCAAGGGTGCTATAAAAAAGAGACCTTGGCACCGCCCCCCCCCCCCCTCAAAAAAAAAAACGGTCGCCTACGTACTACTTGAAAAAAAAAACAATGGAAAACATTTAAGCTGGGAAATCGATTTGTTTCCTCGAATTTATCTCTTTGGCAAGCTGTGTCTTCTAATACAACAACAGCCGCAGTACTTGGATCGCGCGCACGAGTATAGAAGGACAACGGAGTGCGTGTTGATAGGTTTAGTACCAGGGTCGTATAATAACACGTATGTATATATACCCTGGACGCGTGCTACGGTAAAAGGTATACCTTTTTTTGGCTGAATCGTTTTCTGAACGATCGGGCTCCTTAACCCAAATTCGTCGGACTTTTCATTTTTTTGTGACGAAAAATGTTTCAGAGTCTAATCCGGTCAGGATATTTCTCATCTGGCAGCGCTTTATATTTTCCGCCAACAACCTTATTTTTTCGGTGAGGTATGACGCCCCTCGAGTGAGAAGCTCAGGAACAACACGGTGCACCTCTGCCGTAGCATGTGTCCCTGGTTCGTTCATAGCGTAGTTGCTCCTCGACCCGTCGGCCGCTCTTCGTTATACTTATTTATATCAACCATACCGGTATACTTGTATCAACAATACCGGCACGACATGGACACACGCTCCCTGAATTCTACAGCCTCAGATTGTTTTTTTCTCCTCAAACGGGATGGGGTGTGCGAGTACATCCTGCACGAGGACACATACAACGGGTCCGTAAGCACGCGCGATCGAAGTATGAAGCATCACACTCAGCTGTTATACTCGCAGCAAAGAAAGGTGAGTGCCGACCAATATCCTCGATTTCACAGCTGTTGTTGTTGTTGTTGTTGTTGTTGTTGTTGTTGTTGTTGTTGTTGTTGTTGTTGTTGCTTTGTAATGTTACAGGTTTACATACATACGTATCGGCAACCGGCACCACAGCAGTAGTAGTAGTACAGGACACCTAATAAATGAACAGGCTAAATATAAAAGCCAGGCTGAGATTTAGAGGGAAAACATGAGAAATTCGGGAGTCGTTATCTCTGAAATTACAAAATAGTAGTAGTGCAGACAGCACCCTCTCTCGAATAGGAAATGCAGCCTGGACCAGATTTCCTGTTTGTTTACCAGGTGGCCTGCACTGCTGCTGTACTCCTCCGCGCACTGGCGCACTGGCTAATCCCATCTGCTGCTGTGCCAACCGATTCCGCAGGCACTACTATAGCGGGCAGCCGGTGACGCATGCTACGATATATAGAGGCGCGCCATGTTTTTGTCTGAGCTCCTCACTTAAGGAGCGTCCTACCTCACCGAAAATATAGATTTTGGAGGAACATAAGAAGAGTGCTGCCGGATGATAAATCTCATGACCGAAGTATGTATACTCTGAAGCATTATTCGGCACAAAAATGATTAAAAAAAAAAAAAAAGTCCGACGAAGTTGGGTTAAGGAGCCCGATCGTTCAGAAAACGATTCAGCCAAAAAAAGGTATACCTTTTACCGTAGCACGCGTCCGGTACTACAGCAGTACAGCAGTAGTTCATTTAACCGTCACCTATAGAGGGACCCGCAACACTGCTTGTCTGTCTGTCTGTCTGTATCGGGCTTGTATACCATACCCTTCTTGGCCAAACGGTTCTCGTACTTTATTTATTATTGCCCCTTGATCGAATGGGTGGGTGTGCTCTCTTCTCGGGGTTCGTGTCAACTCGTACACAATATCGTGAGCTTAATTAATTAAGGGTATGCATGCATCCCAGCAATACCATACATAACAAATATACCACTTTTTCTTTTTCTTTTTCTTTCCATCCCTTTTATTATCTTCGCCCTTCTTTTTCTCTCTCCTTCCTCGTAGTCGTAAACAAGATTTGTGGTCACAGCGTATGCATAGATAGGCTCTTCTCCCCCCTCCCCGCTACGGTACGTGCCTTGCATTTTCATCGCGATAATACTTCATCCCTTTCTTCCCTCGTCGACTTGCACCGAATTGTCCCGACCTACGCTATTAGGCGCTCTCAGCAGTAACTAACTGCTGTTGATTCCGTTTTTTTTTTTTTTTTTTTTTTTTTTTTTTTTTTTTTTTTAATTTTACTATTACTGTGGGCAGCATTGTAAGGACCGTTTACATACTGGAAATACCAACGAACGATCGTTACACTTTACGCCCAGGGTGAGATACCTTCAAAACTTGACCAACGCTTTTGGTGCAAAAACTACTTGGAGTTAGACTGCGATCGTTTTCGCACTATTACGGGGTGGGCTAATGATGCGATAGTAAACACTAGTAAATAGGACCTACGGCACACACAAAAACCTATAGTATATTTGGTATATTTTCCTATTTTTACTAACAATATTTGGTCCTATTTACTAGTGTTTACTATGCCCCCCCCCGTAATAGGTTAAGGGCTTTTGTTGTTGCTTTCGAATTACCTGGTATATGATATTGTTCACCCCTTAAGAACTGGTTCAAAGAATTTGGGGACAAACTACTTGGAATTAGTGTGAGACATTTTTTTTCAGTTATAAATGGGTTAAGAACTGGTCCCACGTATTCGGGGACAAAAACTACTTGGAATTTAATGTGGGATATTGTTTTTGCAGTTCTGAATGGATTAAGGGGCGAGATCATAGCGAGGCGGGAATGGGAGAGTGTAACAGTATATTATGGGCTTCACACGACCACCATGAAAACGCTTTATAAATCAAAGCGAATTTCCTCATGCCATTAATCTGATAAAACACTACCAGGTATTTTTATTGGGTCCCCATAGATTGTGAAGAACTTCGGACTAGGCACGTACGGTACCATACGAAGACCAAAGACCAAAACCCCCCGCTATTCTGACCGGGTGGGGGAGAGTGTTACAAGTTGTAAGGCTTAGATTGGGTGGGTGATGGGTTGACCTTTTACCAGTACGAGCCCAACGGACTAATGCCTTAACAAGAGGTGGGGGGACAAAAAGGTTGACCTNAGGGGAGGGGGGTGTACTTCATTTTCATGCATGGCCGTAACATAGACCCTCGCATCCCTACAATGCCAGGACGGAGCATGTCGGGTTTTCACGGACCAGGCACTGGGGAGGGAGGGGGGGGGTAGAAAACATGTACCAAACATAAAAAACGTCGTCTTTTCAATTCTTGCAGATATCCCCCCCCCCAACCAGGGTGCCGTTTTTTTTTGTTATTTTTTTTGGCGGTCACCAAAGCTGGCGGTCGAGTAGATCATTTGTGCGGGGTGGAGAACCTTTGTTCCGCACAAGGGGAATGGTCGTATCACGTAGTGTTAATATGGTAAGGCGTCCGCGAGGCAGTTACATAGTAAAACCCATTGCTGTCTCCGGAAGTGGCCACACCAGAAATTAAATTAACTCATTGAAGCTGTCGTCCATATGCAAGTCCGCCTCAGAGGCGGTTCTTAGCAGGATGCAGCTCACCCTCCATGCGACTCGCCCAATACCTCACGGCGTTTCGCGCTTGGTGCAAGCAATGTCTGCCTGGTTGGTGAAAACCCAACGTGCTCCGTCCCGGCATTGTAGGGATGCGAGGGTCTATGGTCATACGACTACGGCCGTGCACGACATGAGTGTACACCTCCCCCCTGCCAGCGCCGTCGCGCTTCCTGGCCTCATTTATTGTTTTGGTCTGGCGATTACTCCCCGCACGTACCGCAACACGCCTGCTCCACCCCGATTATACTAACATGCCACTCCGCATGGGGGCGTTTACCTCGTCATTTCCTCAACATTCCAGTTTATGCCACTCTGGGCGGTAAAATATAAGGACGCTTGGTATTTCATAGTTGATGTACAAACCGGTCCTTATGCTCCCGTCCAGAAGTGGTGTAGTATAAACGACAGAGAAACGGAACCCGCTACGGACGTCGACTACTCGATTATTCATGGTTTTTTCACGACGCTGTGGGATGAAGAGGTTAAAAAGCTAAAGCTACTACGCACGTACACACTCTCTCTGCCTGCCTGTCCATCACAACTATTCGAGCTCTGCAGCATACAGCGGTACGAGTCGTATACTATACGTATCATACTTTTATTCGAGCTACTATATATCATATACTTAAGTATATATGTACGTACATAAGTTAGACTTTGCGCATCGTATATAGGTTTTTCCTTTGTTTCCGTGGTTTTCTGCTTTTCTTTTCGGAGATGGTATGAGTGATCAACGTTGAAGCTCATGCTGCTGCACATTGATGATCGGGTGTCCGCGGCAAAGATGATAACCATATAATATTCATACGAACTCCGCGACAAATATGCGACGCAAAATCATTACGAACAGGAGGCGCGTGCTATCGTCAGGTACAGCCGTAAGAGTATACTTATCGGCCTCGGCCTAAACAAGTCCGGCTTTCCTTATTAATATGCCTACGTATGTATTCCCAGGGGCCTATAGTAGATAGGAGATCTAATACGTAGTGTTAGTAAAAAAAGGGAAATACATACATATTATAGGTTTTTGTGTGTACCTTAGGTCGCTACGTAGTATTTACTACCACTCTGTCCCGAAATAGAAGCACCTTTTGCACATTAATATTCAATAATGACTGTGCTTATATTTCGGAACAGAGTGGTATCATGGTCCTCCGTAATCGTACGCCTACTATTATATGTTAGAAGCACCTTTTGTACATTAATATTCAATAATAACTGTGCTTATATTTCGGAACAGAGTGGTATTATGGTCCTCCGTAATCGTATGCCTACTATTTTATGTGTGCTCCTTGATTCATCCAACATCGGCGGGGAATCCTGCAATGGTTTTCGTGGTAAATAAAAGCTTTGGGATTGATTGGACACCGGGTCTCCGCTTTTAGCTTTCACCGCAATTCCTTTTTGGGTGAGGTCCTATACTATAATCTAGTGATTACAATAACCTCAACAGGAACATTAGGCGTCACCCTTACAAGGCAAATAGCACGCGTCAGGTGACCGTTTTATTTTTTTTTCTTCCTCGATTGACCGCCCCCTCCTTGTGCTAAAAACTGTTCGTAACAGCGTGTTAACCCTTTTAGGACTGCAGTCCCATTGAGGGGACAATCCACTCTAATTCTAAGTAATTTGTCCCCAAAACGGGACTCCAGTCCTATAAGGGTTAATAACTGGTCCCGCGTATATGGGCACAAACTACTTGGAATTAGTGTGGGATAGTGTTTTCGTGTTTTCGGTTCTGGATGGGTCAAGGGTGCTATAAAAAAGAGACCTTGGCACCGCCCCCCCCCCCCCCTCAAAAAAAAAAACGGTCGCCTACGTACTACTTGAAAAAAAAAACAATGGAAAACATTTAAGCTGGGAAATCGATTTGTTTCCTCGAATTTATCTCTTTGGCAAGCTGTGTCTTCTAATACAACAACAGCCGCAGTACTTGGATCGCGCGCACGAGTATAGAAGGACAACGGAGTGCGTGTTGATAGGTTTAGTACCAGGGTCGTATAATAACACGTATGTATATATACCCTGGACGCGTGCTACGGTAAAAGGTATACCTTTTTTTGGCTGAATCGTTTTCTGAACGATCGGGCTCCTTAACCCAAATTCGTCGGACTTTTCATTTTTTTGTGACGAAAAATGTTTCAGAGTCTAATCCGGTCAGGATATTTCTCATCTGGCAGCGCTTTATATTTTCCGCCAACAACCTTATTTTTTCGGTGAGGTATGACGCCCCTCGAGTGAGAAGCTCAGGAACAACACGGTGCACCTCTGCCGTAGCATGTGTCCCTGGTTCGTTCATAGCGTAGTTGCTCCTCGACCCGTCGGCCGCTCTTCGTTATACTTATTTATATCAACCATACCGGTATACTTGTATCAACAATACCGGCACGACATGGACACACGCTCCCTGAATTCTACAGCCTCAGATTGTTTTTTTCTCCTCAAACGGGATGGGGTGTGCGAGTACATCCTGCACGAGGACACATACAACGGGTCCGTAAGCACGCGCGATCGAAGTATGAAGCATCACACTCAGCTGTTATACTCGCAGCAAAGAAAGGTGAGTGCCGACCAATATCCTCGATTTCACAGCTGTTGTTGTTGTTGTTGTTGTTGTTGTTGTTGTTGTTGTTGTTGTTGTTGTTGTTGTTGTTGCTTTGTAATGTTACAGGTTTACATACATACGTATCGGCAACCGGCACCACAGCAGTAGTAGTAGTACAGGACACCTAATAAATGAACAGGCTAAATATAAAAGCCAGGCTGAGATTTAGAGGGAAAACATGAGAAATTCGGGAGTCGTTATCTCTGAAATTACAAAATAGTAGTAGTGCAGACAGCACCCTCTCTCGAATAGGAAATGCAGCCTGGACCAGATTTCCTGTTTGTTTACCAGGTGGCCTGCACTGCTGCTGTACTCCTCCGCGCACTGGCGCACTGGCTAATCCCATCTGCTGCTGTGCCAACCGATTCCGCAGGCACTACTATAGCGGGCAGCCGGTGACGCATGCTACGATATATAGAGGCGCGCCATGTTTTTGTCTGAGCTCCTCACTTAAGGAGCGTCCTACCTCACCGAAAATATAGATTTTGGAGGAACATAAGAAGAGTGCTGCCGGATGATAAATCTCATGACCGAAGTATGTATACTCTGAAGCATTATTCGGCACAAAAATGATTAAAAAAAAAAAAAAGTCCGACGAAGTTGGGTTAAGGAGCCCGATCGTTCAGAAAACGATTCAGCCAAAAAAAGGTATACCTTTTACCGTAGCACGCGTCCGGTACTACAGCAGTACAGCAGTAGTTCATTTAACCGTCACCTATAGAGGGACCCGCAACACTGCTTGTCTGTCTGTCTGTCTGTATCGGGCTTGTATACCATACCCTTCTTGGCCAAACGGTTCTCGTACTTTATTTATTATTGCCCCTTGATCGAATGGGTGGGTGTGCTCTCTTCTCGGGGTTCGTGTCAACTCGTACACAATATCGTGAGCTTAATTAATTAAGGGTATGCATGCATCCCAGCAATACCATACATAACAAATATACCACTTTTTCTTTTTCTTTTTCGTTTCCATCCCATTTATTATCTTCGCCCTTCTTTCTCTCTCCTTCCTCGTAGTCGTAAACTCAGATTGGGTCCACAAAGTAGGCTCTTCTCCCCCCTCCCCCTACGGTCTTGCCTTGCTTTTATCGCGAAATATTCACACTTTCTTCCCTCGTCACTTGCGCGAATTGTCGACCACGCTATTATGCGCTCTCAGCAGTAACTAACTGCTGTTGATTCCGTTTTTTTTTTTTTTTTTTTTTTTTTAATTTTACTATTACTGTGGGCAGCATTGTAAGGACCGTTTACATACTGGAAATACCAACGAACGATCGTTACACTTTACGCCCAGGGTGAGATACCTTCAAAACTTGACCAACGCTTTTGGTGCAAAAACTACTTGGAGTTAGACTGCGATCGTTTTCGCACTATTACGGGGTGGGCTAATGATGCGATAGTAAACACTAGTAAATAGAACCTACAGTAAACACAAAAACCTGCGTATTTTCCTATTTTTACTAACAATATTTGGTCCTATTTACTATGCCCCCCCCCCCCCTGAAATAGGTTAAGGGCTTTTGTTGTTGCTTTCGAATTACCTGGTATATGATATTGTTCACCCCTTAAGAACTGGTTCAAAGAATTTGGGGACAAACTACTTGGAATTAGTGTTGGACATTTTTTTTTTCAGTTATGAATGGGATAAGGGGGGGGGGGGTTGCTTTCGAATAATATTAGATTGTTGGGGGGTTGCTCTTTTGAATTATATTAGATTGTTGGGGGGTTGCTTTCGAATTATATTGTTTTGGTAACCCTTTCAGAACTGCAGTCCCGTTTTGGGGACAAACCACTCTAATTCTAAGTAATTTGTCCCCAAAACGGGACTCCAGTTCTATAAAGGTTAAGGGGGGGGGGGTTGCTTTCGAACTATTCTATATGGTAGGCGGAATCCGACGCAAGTCGACGAGGGAAGAGAGTGCTGAAATCTTCTCGCGATAAAAATGTAAGGCAAGCACCGTAGTGGGGGAGGGGGGAGAAGAGCTTACGTAGTGACCCCGGATCTGAGTTACGACTGAAGAGGGAGACAGAAAAGAAGGGCGAAGATAATAAATGTGGATGGACAAAAAAAACAAAAAAAAAAATGTTAGGGGAGGGGGGGGGGGGCTGTTCGATGAATAATCGCATCGTCTCTCGTCTCCTCTCTCCTCCTCTCCTCTTTTTCTTGTGCCCATTCATCCTCCTGATGATCACCGTGTAAGATATTACGCTTTGCATATCTCGACGAATGTTTTGTACGAAGTACATATTCTATATACTACTGTAAGCAAAGCAAGAAAAAAGCGTAATCGATATAGTTTGATTTTTTGCAAGTACGTCAGCGTATTTTCAAGACTTCAACCACACACATTGGCTCACAGAGGAAAAAGAATAGATCGTTCGAGATAGTATCGTACATACATATATTCATTATAAATACTCGTACATGTGAAAACAGGTATATATATATGTACGAGCCGATACTATACTCCACATTGCAGTACAAAAAAAATCGGCGATGAAAACGACTGAGGTGGCCAACCCGAAATTACTATGTATATACAACTACTGACTGTACGAGCGCCCAAGAGTAGTACGACTATTGACGGAGGGGGCGCATGATACATACCTGGTACGTAGTATTCAAACCTTACGATAGACGATAGATCAAACAACCACATATCCCCCGATATGTTCACGTACCCTATTCTGTTCTGATTAGTTTCCTCTTACGTCCCCCTGTGAGTACGACGACTGTTAATGGCACTCGGCTCCGGAGAACTTGCACGTACGTGCGAGTCTAACGAATCTGCACGTACATTCAATATGGTCATATGTATAGCAGGAGTTGTTGTAGATATGCATGGCCTACATGGGTACCAAATGGGATCGAGGCGCCAGGTGGGCCTCCGGCGGCTCCTGCGGAGGGTTGAATATATTTCTGCACCTTGTGGGTGGGAGCAGGGTGCCAAATGGGATCAGATCCGGGTGGGATCAGGTCCGGGTGGGAGCAAGGGTAAATATGGTGCAAAAATGATGGTGCAAAAGGACGTACAGATCTAACAGCCCACAGCACGTACGTGCAATTATACGGGTGGTGAATGGCACTACAGAGTAGTGCGCTTGTTTCGAACCGCCCCCCCTCTTAGTGGGCAATTTACTATTACTAGGGACCATTTTTTTTTTTTCTTTTGTCCGTCCCATTTATTATCTTCGCCCTTCCTTTCTCTCTCCTTCCTAGTCGTAACTCAGATCCGGGGTCACAAAGCAGGCTCCTCTCCCTCCTCCCCCACTACGGTTCTTGCCTTGCATTTTTATCGCGAGAAGATTTCAGCACTTTCTTCCCTCGTCAACTTTCGTCGAATTGTGCTTACCCACGCTATAATATGCGGGATAAATAGGACCAAATATTGTCAGTACAAAAAGGTGAATAGATCGATTTTTTGTGTTTACCGTAAGTCCTATTTACTACCAGGGTAGTGTTTACTATGCCCCTTCCCGAAATAGATTAATTACAAATACGGTGTCCTTCCTTAACCGAGCAGCCCAGTCTGTTTCGTTTTTTTGGGTCCGATATATGCGGCCGAAAAACCGTCATTCAAATTTGATTCGTTTTTTTTTTTGGGGGGGGGGGGGGGGGGGGTTAACGTGTTTTCCTTTTCTCTTGAAGCCCGATTGGTTTGAGTCAAGCCACAGCGGATTTTAGTTGTTACGATTACAGTAGCAATAGCAGTAGCAGTAGCAGTAGCAGTAGCAGTAGCAGTAGCAGTAGCAGTAGCAGTAGCAGTAGCAGTAGCAGTAGTAGTAGCAGTAGGAGGGAGCGAGAAAAGAACGGCGAAGGCAGTACATGGGATGACGGGAAAATGACAAGAAATATTCGTGTCGCATGCCAGGTTATTATGTCATACCAGTACCGTGTAGTTGCGATGACAAGACTCCATTCAACCCATTCCAGACTGCAAACAATCTCATATTCAGGCACTCGATAGGCGGGCAGGCAGGCAGGCGGGCAGTCAGGCAGGCGGGCGGTCAGGCAGACAGAACGGAGCGAAGCGAAGAGTCTGCGAATATCCAGAGGACGAGACTCTGGCCTGGGCTGCTGTTCAGGCTATACAATAGCCATCATGACATCATGCTAGCTACCTGTCTCTGTGTGGTGTACGTTAGGTTGTCGCCGGCGACAGGAGGTTTTTGATTCGCGTAAGAATGCTCAATGACGTTCAAACCGCTCACTTGCTGTTTCTTCTTGTTTGACGTAGAAATACTGCCGCACAGACCTATGTATAACCTATAAGGCTTGTCAGACGCAACGGTTATATTCCGAGCGAAGGCATGCGTCTACTTTTTTTTTTCTTTTTTTTTCTTGTAGTTTTAATCCCTTTTTATGATATTCGCCCTTCTTTTCTCTCCCCTTCCTACTTGAAGTCGTAACTCAGACCTGGGGTCACACAGCAGTAGTAGTAGGCTCTTCTCCCTCCCCCCCCACTACGGTTCGTGCCTTGCATTTTTATCGCGAGAAAACTTCAGCCTTCAGCCCTTTCTTCCCTCGTCGACTTGCATGGAATTGTTTGTAGTCTATTAATGCTTGGTCTATTTATACGTAGTCTATTGAATTTTGAAATCGAACTCCCAGCGCGTGCATGGTCTGCTGCACAAATTCCGCCACTGCTATGGTAACATATAACATTTATACGGTAGCTGCTGTTATGTTACGGTAGCTGCTGTTATGTTGTGCTGCTGCTTTGCCACTGCTGCTGTGACCTACAGTACCTACCTACCTCAGCTGCATTTCGTTGACTTGTATTAGCTGGACATCGAAATTCCCCTGCTACTTCGTGGATGTTACTACGTGACCACTATATACTACCAGGTACAACGCACTACTCATGTTACTACTACTACTACTACTACTACTGCTACTATTACCACTACTACTACTACTGCCACAATTAAACACTTGTTCATGGTATGATAATGATGATGTTGAGGCAATAATAATCATGACACTCCGCGCGCTGAAAGCTGTTCAACCCAGCGACGGCGACGAAATAGACAGCTCTATTTTATTCGCGGATTGGTAGCATCTCGTAATCTCGTCTTCTGGAGCGCGCGAGAGTACGGCGGGGGGGGGGGGGGGGGGGGGGGGGGGGGGGGGGGGGGGGGGGGGGGGGGGGGGGGGGGGGGGCTCTCGTTTGTTGTTTGCCTTACTCAGTCATCTGACCATCGACCACGCATCCCTTTCGAGGCGGGGCAGCACCGTTCCCTCTCCTACTCTGTGTGATAGAGACACCTCCAATAGATGGGCGCTCATTCCGTATACGTATATTTTACCTAGAAACTTTCCCCTATATTCTTACAGCTCTTTCCTGTTTCGCCGCCTGTGGCCACCATCAACCTCCAGGTATTATAGCGTTATAGCGGTCGTTTTTTTTATCTCACCCTATTACGGGGGGCCATAGTAAACACTAGTAAATAGGACCTATGGTACAGACAAAAACCTATATATTTACCTATTTTTACGAGAAATATTTGGTCCTTTTTACTATGGTCTCCCGTAACACTATAATATCTTACACTGTTAATATAGTGTACCAAACTTCTCCATTGTCACATTCCGTCTACGGTATTTTTCCTCATCTCCCTCTCTAACACAAGAGAGTGTGACGCGCGCGCTCTCGGGGGGGGGGGGGGGGGGGGCTGCACGGCCGTAGTCATATGACCATAGACCCTCGCATCCCTACAATGCCGGGGGGGGGGGTACTTCACATTCAAGCATGGCCGTAGTAGTAGTGGTAATATGACCGTAGACCCTCGCATCCCTACGTACAACGCCGGGACGGAGCATGCTGTCGGGATTATCACCGACCAGGCAGATGTTGGGGGTATGGCATCACCTATATACCATGCCCGCCCCCCCCCCCCCCCCCTCGCCTGATCTATAGAGGTATGTACGTAGAGAGACCCGCCGCCCATCCACCCTGCCGACTCTATTTTATTTACCACATTATTTCACATTCTGAAAGCCACCGTCATGACCGCGAGCCTAGCCCACCCCCCACCGATACTTGAAGGAATATAGCCCGGATTCCTGCCCCCCTCCCCGCAGGCGTTTTTTTTTTTTTTTTTTTTTCCCGGGACAACTTCCCCCGTGGAACATGTCCTGATCGTCTTGACCCACATGCGTACATGCATACGGTGTGTAGCATGGTACGCGGGTTTTGTTTGTGGTGGATGAAGTTCGCAAGGTAAGTGGACAACAACAGCAACAGGCAGTAGTGCGTCACCCCCCCCCCAAAAAAAAACTTTGTGGTCGATATGTTTCGCTGACGATGTTTTGTGGCCGGAGGCGGGGGGGGGGGGGAGGCGGCGCCGCTTTTGCCACACGCATCGCGCGGTAATAGGTTGGGGGAGGTGGGAGAAGGAAAAACAAAAAAAAGAGCGGCCGCGTCTCGTCTTCCTGGGGTGCGCCGGAAAAGTATCCGTAGCTTTTACGTATGGGAAGGGGGAGGGAGAAAGGAGCGGGGGCTGCGTCGCTTCTACACCTGGTAGCGGGGGTACCGCGCCCCCTGCTTTTAATGGGGAGAATCATCACGTTTTATGCCACAACTATAATATTGGGAGTGGGGTATCTTAAGAGGGGGGATTTGGCATTATGCCACACGCGCATACAATATGCACATGCATATTATATGGTATTATATGATATGGTATAATATATACTATATACATACATATATATGTTAGTCCTCCTTTTACACAGCTGGCTTTACCCCCCCCCCCCCCCCCCCCCCCCCCCCCCCCCCCCCCCCCCTCCTCCCTTCCCCCGCTTCGGACTAAATGTGTCCATCAAGTGTCCATCAAGCAACATCGACGATGTTTATTTACTACGTGGTATACATATACTTATACATGCATACCTGCCATATGAGGCCTCATGCCATATCATATCATATCGTGTGTGGTGGCATACGACAGCAAGCAGCGCGCAGTAAATAAACTGATGACATACATGATATATATAACATACAGCATAGCAGCAGCAGCAGTTATCACAGCGCAGTTTTCTCTTCCTCTACTACTACACTATTAATACTACTTCTACAGTTGATGTCACCCTCGGTATGTCTGTGTCTGGCTTGTGTCACTGCTATGCTGTCTGTGGCTACTATTAATAACTGTACAGCAGTATCACAAAAGCCGCATATACTCGTATATATACGAAGTACATATATATATATATATGATACTGATGGTACCAGGTAGGTCTGGTTGTTGTGCCTACCACGCGGTCTACGCGCGTCTGTCTGTCGATGAGTGAGTGTGACGTAAATAAGATGTAATATAAGACATACCACTATTTAATAGTCGTACGTAGGGGGTTTAGAGAAAGAAGTGGTGCGATACTTTCAAGTATTAAAAGTGACACTCTGGAGGAGTACGCGCATTTTTTTTTCATTATAGTATAGTGGTGGTACCGTAGTGCAGTTTATAGTTACTATGTATTATATCTGTTAATAGTACTACAACAGTACTGTTCAAGCACGTGTACTGTAGGTACATTCCACATATTTTTGCTGATGACGCATATGGCCGGCGAAATACCGGATCGATGCCCATTTTCTACCGAAAAATGAGCGTGTGTGGGTCTCTCACTTTTCACCGCACGCAGTGTTTCGTTATAACATACCAGGTAGTACATACAGCACTACTATATGTCATCGCTGGCTTTACGCTAACTACTCGTAGGTAACACAGACGTCTCACCCCCCCCCCCCCCCCCCCGTCTGTCTGCACTTACTTACTTACTTACTTACTGTGCACCTTATTATTATGTACACCTACATCTATACAATACTGCACAAGATATATTAATATGTGTATTATAAGGCACCCGCGAATTTCGAAGCTGACTTTTGTCGACAGCAGCAACGGGTAGAAAAGGGTACGTACGTAGAAGGCTTGCAATCGCCGAGCGATCCATCATCATCGTCTATCTACGGAAACATCTTGTCGAGATCTTTCCAAAAACTCACACCAACCATTCTCTTGATACGATTATTTTCGTTGTACATACTATTATGAGTTTTTTTTTTTGTCGAGAAAATGGTCTCGGAAAATAATCTCAGGGGTAAGGGGGGGGGGGGTGGGGGAGGGGGGGAAGGGTTATCTCTCGCTTTTTTTGCAGTACACCTGGTACGTTACTTTTGCCGACGATAATCTTCGCGGAATATTATTGTTGCGCGAAGAGAGCGCGTGTCACGGGCGGCTCCCGCGATTATGAGGAGCGAGACGACGCAAGAAACTATACGGCGACGCGTTATAAATAACATCGATCCGTCGCACAGCACAGAAAAATCATCATGATGATGACGACCGATCGACCTGTTCTTCGTTTTCTTGCGTGGTTTGTTCTCGTATATATATATGTATATATCGATATACATACTTTAGTATATACACGGTTTGTAGTCAATCGTGTACCACCAGGTAGTAGTTATCTCGGTCATCTCTATCTGGCAGCAACAACAAAACTATTAACAACAGTAGCTGTAACGACACTGCTGTTGTTACACTACTTACTACGGTATAACTACTAATTAGATAAAGGTAAACGGAACCCGTGACGACGCGTGTGTATGTAGTATTCTATCTTTTATCTACCACACACAGCATGTATATATCAGTGAACGAACGGACGGGTGTTCGTTCGTCGTTCGTTGTGGTTTGTACGACTCGCATCTCGCGTGTGTGCGTGTACACGTGTGCGTGGTGCTTTTACTGTACGGTGTAAGCCTCCTCGTGTATCATAGTGTATGGCATTTTGTGTAGACCGGACCTGTTTGTTGCGCTCATATTTCCGTAGCACGTTCGTCCGTTCTTACATATTGACGTACTCGTGAGCTCTACGTACTGGCGGTACTCGCTCGTAGTATTAATAGTACTAGTAGTTTTGTATGAGTGACATCTATCTAGATATCTCTACGCGTTCTGCTGTGCTTTTGCTCTTCGGAGCTCTCTGCTGGGAGATCGTGTGACACTCGGGCAGCAAAACATTAACCGCCAAAAAAAGACGAACGGGTATTATTGCATGCACCTCGTATATGTTTAAGAACGTCGTACTATTATTATAAATACCGTATTTTTGATCGTAGAAACAAGACGCGACACACTATCATTGTGTGTGTGTGTTCTTCGCATTAAACCCTCCTTTCTACCCGTAGACATCCGGCACACCCAAAGTCCGTGCCGATCCTTCATCCTACTGTGCATCAACCTGAATACGAAGCAGCGAAGAATCTTGTCGTTGCTTGTTCGACGACTTGTCGAATTCATACATTCGTTTTAAATGTTTCCGGGCCGAGAGTCGAAAGAGTATACTGACCCACTTGTATTATTATTATTATTTATGCAGATATACCACAACGAACAGCAGCAGCAGCAGCAGCAGATAGTAGTCACATCATAAATACATACCAGGTACATGCACCAGACAGGTTGGCATATACCACGACCACACTCACTGCTGCAGCAGAACAGGGGGTGTGGTATGTCGGTAACGCACACTGACAGAAAGTCGGAATGCGCTTTATCGTACATACCACCACACACATAATACTATTTCATACCAGGTACCAGTACTGATTACTGATCGTACAACAACAAGTACGGCAGAAAGAAAGGCAGGGGTACGAACGATCCTGCCCTCTACTAATCTACTTCTGTACGACAGTAATCTAGGTCGGTACGTAATAACAACTCGTCGAATGCTGCTGCTGTGGCCGCAGAGGAGCGCAGAGGACAGAGGACACAGCGCGGAAACCGCACACTGCTATTATTGTTGGTGCCGCCGAGCGTGTGTGTGCAAAACAAACCGCATCGAATTTTATTATGATCGACACGAGAATCCACGGGCAGATAGATCCGCAGATCCAACAATCATACATACACCCAGAAAACCGAAAACTGTTGTTGTGTGAGACGGAAAACGACCGCAAAAAAGTGAAAATTGGAAAAATATCAGAAAATGTCGGAAAATGTCGGAAAAATATGAACGAGAAAAAAGAAGGTAAAAAAAAACAACAACAAAAACGAATCCTCTTGTTCTTTTTTTTGACGAATCGATTTTTTTTTTTTTTGTAACCATTGCAGATCTGGGTAGTAGTGAAACGCTTGCCTGGCTAGGAACAATCCTGCGGGGGTCTCCATTCCTTACCGAATCAATCCCCAGCTCATCACAGCTCTCAATCATTCAGGTGTCTCCCTCTCTCTCTCTGCTCCTCTCCTGCTGCTGGCCTGGACACTACTGCTTGCTGCCACGCCTATACCTCACACACACACACGCGCGCCATCGCACAGGGCAGGGTGTCGATCAAGCTACTACTACTACCTCGACCAGTGACCGGCTGAAGCACGCACACCTCTCTCTCTCTCTCTCTCTCTCTCTTTCTCTGCGGGACGGCGATCGTCACAACAGACAGAAAGGAGTGCGCGCGCCACGCAAGCAAAAACAGG
Source organism: Saccharina japonica (assembly GCA_008828725.1). Taxonomy (NCBI): domain Eukaryota; class Phaeophyceae; order Laminariales; family Laminariaceae; genus Saccharina; species Saccharina japonica. The sequence goes on along the minus strand of MEHQ01001674.1, from coordinate 166,277 downwards.
AAAACCAGAGAACAAGTTTATCTCTCTCTCTCTCTCCCGTTCTCTCATCATCGTCGTGCAGCACAGAGCAGCAGGCAGGCGAGGGACCGCTACTAAATAGAGCTACCGCAACAAACAGGCAAGACAAGAGGAGGAAGGAGGAGCAAGTCTTAATAAGAGTAGTACAAGAAGCTTCACCCATCTTCCTTCTGCTCATCAAGGTCATCAGGCAGACAAGAGAGCCCATGCAAGACAGACCGGAAACACAAGCCACCGAGAGCGTGATGATCTCTTCTTCCTACAAGGAGAAGAACGCCAACGGCGGAGGAGCAGGCAGCAAGCGGTCCACCTTGGTATTAGGTGAGACAAAACGCAGAGTCCTCGAAGCTTAAACCCCCAGGTATCGCGCATTGGGTAGCCCTCTTCGTCCCCAAAGCTCCCGCCCTGTCCGCCAGCCCGCCCGGGGAGCCAGGAGGTCACGCCAGGTCGCACAGACAGGCGGCCCTAAACCCCGATGAACCTTGCAACACTACGTACCTACTACGTACTCGTATAAACAAAGCCCGTTAGGTCACGCCCGTACGTGTCCTCTGTCCTTTCCTTGAGGCTCGAACAGCAGCAGCAGCAGCAGCAGTGTCTTTGGCTCTTCATTGCTATTGCTAGTTATTGTCTGGGAATTACATTTGATTACAATACGTACGGCTGTCTTTCACTTTTGCACTGACTCGCGGTACAGACACCAGCGTTTATGATACGCTGCTGTACGGCCTGCCTGGTGTCCAAAAGCCCGAAAAGTACCGAGCATACCCGACATTTTTTTTGTACGTAGCAAGTGTAAATCCGTAAGTCCTCCCTCGTTGTTTATCCTCCTCCCCTCCTCCTCCTCCTCCCCCTGCTCGTCAACAAAGGCCGAGGCCCCTCCACCCGACACCGCTCTCCAAACTCACTCTATACGTCCCCACCCATCCCGCCCACTTACCCACCCACCCTCTTGCGTGTCTGCCGCTGCTGTGCAATTTGTGTGTGTGCGTGCGTGCGTGTTGGTGCGACCGACAAAACTACTGTACCGACCGCTCGTACCAGTGTCGAAGTACCCGACGCCTGGGTCAAGCAAAACTCGACTCATCCCGGCCTTCGGGACGGCGCTCGCGGCCCAGCTGGCCATGGCCATGCTCACTGACTTGCTTCGACGGTTTTCAAACGAGGTGAGGGGGGGTGGTGGAGTGAAGCAGGTATACATGATAAGCGATCTTCGTGCTACTGCTGTACCGCTTCTTCTGCTACATACGTTTATACATGTTCTCTGGGTTGATGTTTTTGTCGGTCCTGCTTTCTGCTGCTGTTTGTACCTCTTCCCAGCTTGCTGCTGCTGCTGCTGCTGCTGCTGCTGCTGCTGCTGCTGCTGCTGCTGCTGTAAAGGTCATGATCTCGTGATCATCTCAACATGCACCATTCAATTGCCGCGCGTCTCTATTATATTCATGATGCTGTTATATTCATGAAGCTGTTTGCGTATCGTAACCCGTCATGTCATTGCTCTGCTGTTGCTTTTTCACGTACGACAACATTCGAGTATTATTGTTTTACCAGAGGTATAATACGCGCTATGTACGTACGTACCTTACCCGTGTCGTATGTATGATACACAAGACATAACGATGTGTACGTACGAGTATGTACGATATACGACGCCGCCATTTTTATGTTTGCCGTCGTTCCTCGCGCTCGGTCGGTGTGCGAAACATGCAAACATTCCTGGTATCTACGTATCTCTTAGAAACACAGCATGCAAATTCAAACACCCAACCACCCATCCACCCTCGAACCATCCATCCACCCACCCGCTTGCGGAGATGGGAGAAGGATGAGGAGGCTATAGCCTACGAGGTAGCAGCAGTGGTGCAAGTATCGCGTTCTGTCCAATTCGGGGAGAAACCAAAGGCAGTACGAGTATTAATAGTATATCTCACACCTCACACGTAAAATGATACCACAGCACCACAGCGGCTTTAAAGATTCATTGTGTTGGACTCGTTGCTCCTTGTTCGCGTGGGCAGACGCCCAACAGCAACGACAGCTACGATTATGTACGTACGCCGTACGCTCTACGTACTATTCGTACGAGTACGAACCTGGTACATTTATATACATCCCAGGGGTACGCACCCAGTGCATACGCAGACACACAACTTCGGCATGTTTGCACCACGCACGAGTTATTTGTCCATGAAGCAAAAACTTGTTGGTGGGAGACAAAGCACCGGCCGAAATGCAAAGCGAAGCAAAGCAAAAAAAGCACAACACAAGCACGAACGAGTATTATATCATACGACGAGTACGAGTATATATATATATCGCGCGCGTACTCGTATATACCTGGTATCGTGTTGCATCATCGAGCCCGTTTTTTTTCAATTTTCTTTGCAGTGTCCGTTCCGTCCTTTCCGCCGGGCGGGCGGGCGGGCAATCAGCGTTTGTTTTTTCCAGCACTGAGCAGGTACATCTGCAGTATACCTCGATCGGTACGTTGTTTTTGTATGATTCACGAACTGGGGCTCGTACCATATCAGGCCGGTATACATATGATGAGAGTACTAGAAGTCAGTGGTGAAAAGCACGAGGACGAGAGTTTCGCAAATTGAAAATTGATGCTGGTACTTGATTGTGTGTGCGCGTGTACCATGTGCTGCTGGTGTACCAGTATACCAGTATAGGTACACGAAGTATAATATACCACCAAACCACCAACCACCAAGCTGGCGCGTGGTTGCATTTTGTCAACAGCCAGTCTGATTCAGCTGTTTCAGCTGATGTTTCAGCGGTTTCGTGTTTCGGTTGCTCATGGCACGCACACGGCCACGTACCCTCCTTAATATACCTGGTATATACCGTGCTGCCTGTACATATGATATATGCATATATATATAAACATGGACTATATTGTTGTTTTTGGTTCAGACTCTCGTCTTAAGACATGGTCCAGTCGACGACGATTTCATTGCTTGTCTTTAGTTCGCGGTTTTGGCGCGACCCGTACTGCTACGTACTAAAACTGGATAATATGTAGACGACAACTCGTGCTCCCATTCTCTCTCGCCACAGCAGCAGCAGCACCAGCAGCACCAGCAGTTGACCAATTTTGTCAGCAATTAATTAATAATAATACATCCCTTGAACCATGATGGGTAGACAATCAATTGACTGGTGACCGTCGACAATTGATTGCTGGTCGATAATTGATACCTGGTAATTGATTGTCGGATTATAACCCCAGAATAGGAAAATGGTTGGTGACTTCGTCGCCTCTTGCGTCTTGTGGTATTTGTTTATTTATATATTTACATTTTATATTTATATATTTGTATATTTATATATTTATATATTCTCCGGGAGTGTACTCGTAGAAAAGTTAAAATGTTTCCCATTTCCCGTTCCCATTCTGATAACCATGATGGCTTCGAGCTTCGAGCCACTACCGGCTGAAAATCTACTATTAAAAGAAAATCTACGATAATCGAGAAATCGGGCTCTTGTGATCGCGAAAGCAAACCATTGAAGCCAACAACAAACAACACGCGATCGATCGGGAAAGAGAAAGAGGGAGAGAGAGAGAGAAATGGAGAGAGATCTGCGCTCCTGAAAATCAATTCGCAAATTTCACTGACACGTCGACACGAGGATGGTGTGTAGCGTGTAGTCTACGAGTATATATGCAGGCAGCAGCATTCAGCAGATATGGATATTAATGATCGTGCATTACTGCTGTATCGTATACCTCGTATGCACGCTGTACGAATGCGGCATGCATCTAACTTAAGCACCCTTCAGGGAGTTGCAAAAAAACGACAAAAATAAACATGTCGAGCACGGCATAATATAAACATTTCCGTCATTGCCCACACCAGGCAACCCCCGGGCTTTTTTTCCAGAGTGTTGTTGTTGTCTTCACATGTCAAATGCTCCCGAGGTAAATTAAAATTTACATTTTTTCAAAATAAAATGAGATGGAGGATTTCGTCATCTAAATATTAATATCAGCTTCGTTTTTCGTATACCAGGATATCATATATACCAGGTACAGTATATGAGTAGTACGCAAGGAGCTGTAACGACATGGTCGCAGGAACATACTTGCACTCCATCCAGAGTTTTTGTAGCCTGTCCTGTGACCACAGACTAGATTTTCGGCGATGAGGCTATGCGAGAACATCCCCAACAAAGCAGCTAGGTACTACTATGTCGTACGTACTTGTCGTACTATTAATACTACTGTTAAAGGACGGCTGCTGTGTTTTTCGCACGATCAATAGAAGGCTGATAACTTGCAACATGTCGCATATACGAATCGTATCTATGATGTAATGGCCTGCAGCGAAAGACCGCAATCACTCGCCACGTTGTCTTTTCGACTCCCCACCTTCTCGCGATCTATATACCGTAAACGAGGTATACTTTAGTAAAGCAAAAAACGACGAGTCAGCGATATCTTTTTGTCCAACTTGAGGAGAGAGCGCGCAAGATGCTGTGGTACACGTGTCTCCATCGTCACTTTGCGCGTGTCGCACGTACACGGCGGTGCATCCCCTTGTTACCTTTGGACACGATTGGACATATCCCTTATAGAACATACCCTACGTACCAGGTATAGACTACCTACCCCATCGGGCCGGGCTGGTTCTTGTGGCCAGTGCTGTAGTCATCTATCTAGTCATGAGTTTTTTTTCGACGCATTTTCGCTCTCAAATTCGAAAAAAAAAACAAGAAAAAACACACGGCTCATAAGGGACCCCGTCGGGATTGTTTGGGTGTTGTGTTCTTCACAATAAACCGCCCTTTCTGTACGTACGCGTGTGTGGCTTCAAATCCCGGGGGTGTCGCAAGCTGAAAGGGAGGGAGAACACAGCAGAGCAGGCGTCTGTTCCTCGTACCAGCTCTCTACTAAATGACAGTAGCCACCGGGCCAGGACGAAGATCGTAAAAAGAAAATTCTTGAAAGCTGAAGAAAAAAAAAGGTAGTCATCGGGCAAGTAAGCAAGTAGGAAATACCTACCAGCCGAAAGGAGTTTATAGTTACTTCTATGAGTATACTTGTAGTTAGTTCTCTCCCCCCAGGGGCAATTCGACGCTGGTCGACGAGGAAAGAACGGGCTGAATGACGCATTCTCGCGATGAAAATGCAAGGCATGAGCCGTACATAGTGGGGAGGGGGGGGTAAGAGCCTGCAATGTTGACCCCGGGTCTGAGTAACGACAGCAGTATCATTTGAGTGTTGCACCTGGTGTAAAGGAGGGAGGGAGGGAGGGAGGGAGGGAGTAACGAAGGGCGAAGATATTACTACCTCCTGGTAATATTCGAAGTAAATATAGAGGGTAACGGGGCCGCTTTTGGAGAGTTCTCCGCCATTGATCTATATATATCTATGAAACACGGCTGGTTATCTGAACTGACTGGCTGTTAATAGTCTACGTTCGTACGTGTATTATTGTTGCAGTTGTTGAACTTGACTCCAAAGACGACAGCATGGACGAACACTGAACAATTAACGAACGACAATGAACACTTTCTTATGATACATAATTTGTACCAGGTGTGATTTTGGCATGATACATGATACTCCGGAGTGGATTTTTTTGTTTTCGACCTTCTTTGGAAACTGTCAGATAGTCTTACTTAATAGACAATATATCATAGAACATCGAGGCCACGCGGTATGCTAAGATTGGAAGTGCCGCTTTATTTTTTCGGCTGACAACAGAGTTGGTAAGAGATCTTGTGAATAAGATATCTTGTGTTCATACACTGGTACCCTGCCTTGCTGTGTGTCCTCCTGCGCGTATGCTGTGCCCTCTGTTCTCGTACCCTATCGAGCCTTAATAACGACGAGATGCGTGCTATTTGTTGTAGATGTACTCGAGTACACTCACGTGTGAAAATGTTTCACACCCTCCTGTGTGTGGCAACATAGGACAAGGTTGTTGTGCATTTTGTGTACCCGTGTGCCCCCGGCATATTTTTCCCGCTCGCCCGCCGCCGCCGTGCCGCCTCCGCCGCCGCCGCTCCCCCTATCCTTCATTCAGGCCACTGACTGCCTTACCCCGTGCCACCCAACCATGGCATATATTTATTTATTTATAACATAGATATATAACATAGATATATAACATAGATATCTAACATAGATATCTAACATAGATATATAACGTAGATATATAACGTAGATATAATACCCTCAAAACACCCCATGGTTCGAGCTCTATTCTCCAAAATCACCGACGATATAAAAATAATACGTTCATCGACTGATCCTGAGGACTCCCGATTTTCCGAGATTTAGAGCGACGACGTGAAAAAGATAGATGGATGCTGGTTTTGGCGTTACGTAGTAGACGCCCCCCGGTCTTCTTCGGTTCATAGGCTACAAGTTTGTGGTGCGGTAGAGCATGGCCGACCTAGACCCGCCGAGAACCGAGGGGTGGGGGGGGGGGGGAGGGTTGCGAGGTCAACCAAGGTTCAGTCGTATGTGTTGCCAATTGTCATCTTGCGTTGTGTTGCGCTGGCATGCATGATGATCGATCGCCTTGACATTTGAGGCGGGAAGTGTTTTATTGTTGAACCGTTTCTCTCCGACTTGAAAGCGTCCAGGAACATTACGAGTATATGTTTTTCGTTTTTAGAACTGCTGCTATGATACCGCTGCTGTGCCCCACGTTTTCGGCAACAAATTGTTCAGAATTAGTGGGGGAAACAATTCGCAGTATGTACGAGTACGAGCAGCAAAATATTTGTTTTCAAATGTTTGTTTTTTACCAGGAATGTATTTATATATACCTGGTACGAGTATAATATGAATATGTATATATTACGTATACCGATTTTCTACGGACGAGTACTCGTATTAATGATCATTAATAATGGTCTTCATATATGTCAAATAATACGTATGTTGTATTAATATATGTGTATGATATGTAGAACGTAGAACGTGAACTCTTGATGTCAAATCATTCTGTCCGCCACGAGGATCTAACTCCGACGCGGGGCAAACACCGCAGGGAAGAGGAAAGAGTGAAGCGCAAAATTTCCTGCTCTTGTTTACGCATCTTGCGTTTATTCGAAGGCCGTATCCCGCAAATCGCATAATAATCACTTTTTTTGCGGACCCGACTGCTATTATATGTATAAGCTTTTTCCTTTTTTGGGGGGTTTCATCATTATGTGATCTGTGATTTCAGCCGGCGGTGTTTGTGCAACCGGCACCCGTGTACTCGTACTATTAATAGTATTATACATATCATACGAGTTATAATCATCGTAATACCTGTCGCCTGTCGCCTGTGGTACACAATCAGCTGGTTCTCATGTCCAATGGCCCCAATGTTATGGCACCGAGTGGTAAAAATATATACATTCGCGTACAGACGGGTCGAAGGCGCATGCGATTGTTTTTGTATTTTGTTGTTGTTGTTGTTGTTGTTGTTGTTGTTGTTGTTGTTGTTGTTGTTGTTGTTGTTGTTGTTGTTGTTGTTGTTGTTGTTGTCGTTGTTGTTGTCTTCACATTAAAAACCGTGCCGGTCTCTATCCAGTACCTCCATCTGTCCGTACTAATCCAACACTTGACACGGTCGATTCCCGTGGTCACAGGCTACGTAACTTACCCAAAAAAGGTATGCCCACATAATTTTCATACATCTGCCGCATCTGCCGTGATTTGATCCGGTTTCAGTGAGGTATTAGATCATATATGCCATACCTGGTATATATCTATCATACATACACATACGTATATGATATGATGTGATATCTTAGGAGGGTTTTGTCACGAGATTTGTAGGATTTTTCAAAGGTCGTCAGAGTCCGAGTCCAAGTCACATTTGCTGTTATTTTTGTTGTTGTTCTAGCGGGACTCAGTCGTTGACTCACGAGTGCGAGTCATTGTGAGTCCTTATAGGGTACCGAACGCTGAAATGACTGAGTCCTCACGAGTCTTTACGGCACCGGAAGCTGAAGTGACTAAGTCCTCGCGAGTCCTTCGCAGCGCACCGGGAGCTGACATGACTGAGTCCTCGCGAGTCCCTAGGGTACCGAAAGCTCAAATGGCTGAGTCCTCGCGAGTCCCTATAGGGCACCGAAAGCTGAAATGAAATGGTACTCGGAGGTACTGGTGTACTGTACTGGTACTCCGACGACGTTTGTTTTTTTTCTTCTTGTTTTTCATGATTTTTGTTTTTTTTTTCTTTTGTGTTTAGTGTATAGTGTTTTTTTCTTTTTTCGGCTTCTGGCTCACGGCGGTGGTCACCACCCCCATTCGGAACGCTAACCCTACACCCTACTCGCCTATAAAGCCAGTAGCCCGAAGCCTAACCGGAGGCCTACTTGGTTGGTGTGCTTTGGAAAGTCATGTTTCCGAGGTCCGAGATGATATTCGAAGCCAAATCTGCATAGATAGGCTCTCAATACTCAATACACCGGTGGTATAATATGATACTCGTTCGTACTCGTATAACGATCGGGAGGGGCAACTATTTAATATGAATAATCATCGAACCCGTTTTTGCTTTTTACCCCCTAGCATCTCCAATGTTTGTGAAGGCCGATAATGAGCGGAAAGGTGAAGCTTCACACATCCGAGAGCGACCCATTGATTCCCGCTTCGTCATCTAGACATAGATTTCAGGAGATATAAATCCGATATCTGCATGGTCTACCAAAAGCTCGTTCATGTTGCCGGTTATTACTATTATAGTATAGTAGCCATATAATCTGCATGATATACCGTATATATATAACACGGAAGAAAGCACACCCCGGTGATAACTTTTTGGCAATTTAAAATATTATCACCCGGTGTGCTGTTGTGGAGGGGTGTGGTATCTAACGCATCCCCGGTGATGAAACACCATGCACGAGAGCCCTGCAGCTAGGGGGTGTGGTAACGAGAGGGTGTGACGACGACGGGGTGTGCTAACGGCATTATTGGTTGATAATGAGAGTTAACAGACCCCTACCAGATTCAGGGGGTGTGGTAATGAGAGGGTGTGATAACGGTATATCAATGATGGCTATGGAGTGAGTGTGAACAGATCCCGGCCAGAATGCAGGGGGTATGTTAGCAAGGGGTGTGCTAACGCATGACAGGCTTGGTCTAAAACTAGTTTGTTTTTCTTTTCTCACGTATTACCGGTGATGGTAAGGCAAACACTTGAAACCCGGGGATAACAGCGAAATTCCCCGACTTGCTACGATACCGCAAAACGGTTACCAGTACCGGTACCATACAGGTACTCATTGATGAAACCCCGAGGGTCGCACCGCAAGTGCTGCAGGTGCATCGCCGGTACCGGTACCTGTACCAGTAGCCGGGGCGTAGCACACGGCGGACGTAGGAGACGCGATAACGTTAGTGCCAGTACCGGTAAGCGCGCTGGTCCCAGATAAAAACGACATGATCGTCGCCCGAGGCGCGGCAGCAGCAGCTACAGGTGGGGTCGAAGCCGCAGACTCGTTCGGCCCACTGTGAGGGGGCGCAGCAGTTGCCCCCATGTTGGTGTCCATACCGGTGCGGGTTGATTGTGAATTGTGAATTATATCCATCCACCAAGTGGTGTGATCTTTGTGGGGTTTGACACTGTTTTCAGGCGTACACACGTAGAGGGTGTGTTATCTAAGGTACCCCCGGTGATAAAAGGGACGGTAAAAAAACGAAATAAAAAATATATCACCCGGTGTGCTTATGTGGGGGGGGGGGTGTTATCTAAGGGGGGTGTGGTTTCTTCCGTGTTATACGGTAGTGTATGTTTCCTGGAATGCATATGTGACCCGGCAGAACATGTCACAGCGGCAGGTTTGGAGTTACAGCAGTAGAAGGATCTAGATGATCTTCAGGCTGCAAAAGTATTCATAGATCGTGACATGTTCCGACAAGCGAAAGCTTCCTGGTGCTGGACCGATAATGGTGTCGAATTTCGAATATCGTGCACGAATATCTACGATTACGTATGATATAATATGATATATCAAATTATTTTTTCGTTTTTCGGTATAACGGTATATAGCATACGGCCCACGTTTGGTAAATTCACTCAAGCTTACGATACAACGCCATTTTTTAAAAATAATTCATACTATTAATAATTCAAGTCATTAATTAGTTTTCACCTTAAAAGGACACAATATATCTCGAAGTTGGTTCTCGTTTCTCGTTCGATACCCATCACATATTTACGTACGTACATTTTTTTTTTTGTCCATCCTATTTATTATCTTCGCACTTCCGCCTTTCTCCCTCCCTAGTCGTAACTCAGATCCGGGGTCACAAAAGTAGGTTCCTCTCCCTCCTCCCCCACTACGGTTCTTGTCTTACATTTTTATCGCGAGAAGATTTCAGCACTTTCTTCCCTCGTCAACTTGCGTCGGATTCCGCCTACACACGCCACTAAGGCGCTCTCAGCAATTGGTTCCTTTTTATTTTTTCAAATAAAGTAATAATCTCACCACGGTGGGACTCGAACTTGAGTACCAATGCCAGTAGCCTTTGAAGCTGACCACTGGTCTACCGGGGCATGATACATATTACAGGTGTTGTATATCGTATCGAATTTTTCGATATTTCGAAATATCAAATATCGAACTTCGAAAAATTGAATGTATCATGTCTTACGTATACGCGTCGTAGGGTTTAGGTAACGAGCGTGTTTTCGGCTCCATCCCGTGGTATCCCCGTGTTTTTTTTGCCACTACTGAAGCGGAAAGTATAACTTGATACTTTTTCGCGCTGGAAATTTTCTTCTTATATACGATACAGCACTCCATGTATTGTATGTATTCTGCTTGTTAAACGACACCAACGTTTAAGATGTTGCCCGAGGAAGGGAATGTTGGAATTTTAACATTCTAATGTACGAATTGTTGTACACATGATGTATTTAATAGTAGCATAGCAATCCTTACAAATGCCGGTATCTGTGTTTAGGCCAAACCATATTTTTTCAATTTTGTTCAGCGTACAAAAGGGCGGGACCTCTTTTTTGTTTTGGTCGTGTTCCGAGTGTGATTGATGCGTTTCACGTTGTTGTTGTTGTTTTTTGTTTTGTTTTTTTTCCGCTCAGGCCCAAGCCGGCCGCAAAAGACTGGGGTCGGATTACAACAGGCAGTATTAGTAGTATCGTATTCTGGGGCGTCTTGTTTTTGTTCGTGATACATTTTCAGCATATACTCGTAATATAATACATATGTACTCATATTTCGTACGTGTAGTTTCATGGTGTATCATACAAGGTTCCTATTCGGAGTGTGGTTGACTTTGAATTCCCGGGGTTGCTCAAGTTGAACAGGGGGGAACACAGGCGTTCCTACGAGTAAGACAGGCGTTCCTACGAGTAAGACAGGCGTTCCTACGAGTATATATTTACGTATGTATATCTATCGTCCAGCTCGTTGTGTTCAACATGACACGCCCACATATATACACACACGCATATGATACACTCAAAAGCACCGTTCGTAGCCGTCACAAAAAAAAAAAAAAACACCTTGAAGTGAGAAATGACCCCGCGAAAAGAGCCAGCTTGCCGCAACTCTTGAACGCCCAGCGCGCATGCGCGCCACGTGGCTCGGCTGGGACTCAAACTTGCGCGTAGTGCACTCGCGGCCCCCCTGCATGCCCTGCCGCCGCCGCCGAGAGCTCGAGAAAAGACCCGTGCCCCCGAAAAAGAAATGAGATTGCCGATGCGCAAAAAAAACGCCTTTTACACGTGAAACCTATTGCTATGCTGGTGGTTGCGCCGCGTTTTGAGTCTCGGGGCGGTTGGTGTTTATTCCTACTACAGCAACTACAGCGGTAGTAGTTGACACAAAAGCCGCTTTGTCTCGGTGTCTCGGTCTTCCGTCTCCGACAGAGCGGGAAAGCGAGTTCTTTGACCATGTGCGACAAAAATAGGCAAAAGCGGTGGGAATGCTGAGAATCCTATCGCGTGTACATGCGCGACACAAAGTCCCGCATGTACCGGGAGGAAAAAGAAAGACACCCCTACCTGTGACCAAGGCTAAGGCTTGTCCAGAAAGAAGGCAGCTGTTGGTACAGGCTCCCACGAGCCACTTTTTTTTTTTCTTGAGTTGTCGAGGGAATTTGTTGGCAGTTTTCGACGAAGATAGATGAAGCGGTGGGTATGGTGACTCCTACAGCAGTGTTGTCTGTGTCGTACATGCGCGATGTGTAAATATAAAGGCATGTACGTACCCGGGAGGAAAATTGAAGAAACCTCTGAGCATGACTTGAGGCTTTTCACCCAGAGAAGGCAGCTGTGGGCAAAAACCTCCCACGAGTTGAGCTCGAACAAAAACTTGGGGAGACTAAAAAAAAGAAGAAAAACAAATACACTGCTGCTGTCGTTTGTTCCGCCACCCGCTTCCCCCCCCCCTCCCCGCCCTCCCCCCGCCCGCCGCCCGCCCGCAACTGGCTTGTTTTTCTCACGAATTATCTCCCTCTGTCTGCTGTGGTTATTTTTACTTATCTGGTTGTTTTTCTTATTTCCTTTTTTTCATCGTTTTTGTTTTTTTCCAAAAGGAGATGGTTGTTCGGCCGATCACTATCTACTACAGCAGTGCGTACTGCTGCTGTAGTATTCGTAAAACGCCTTTCACCGTCTATTGTACGCTGTACGCACCGGGGGAGCGAGGGAGGGGGTGGTTTGGGTTCGTCCCGCCTTTTCGGTCCCTCGCTCGGAGATAAAGCGGGACGTTTGATCGAAAAAGAAACGAGTGATTTGACTTCTCGCCGAAATTGAGTTAAAATCAGCCGAATCTTCGCTTCGATTCACAGCTCACCGCCCTAGGAATTTCCCAACATATTTCACCCCTTCCCCCGCTTACCCCCCTCCCCTCCCCCCCCCGCGTTTTTTTTTTGTATGTTCTCCAGGACACCGACCGCGAATTCCGAAAAGTTTTCGTCTACGCACCGCCTTCAGCGGGCCCAGCGGTCCAGACCATGCTCAAGGTATATATATATACTGCTGTACTAACGTCCTTGGGTTTTTGTTTGTTTGCTTTTGTTGCTTTCGTGTTCCAGATTCATGTTTGTGTATATACTGCTGTATGTAGAACATAGAATGCAGAGTGCAAAGCGGATGTGCTGCCATAAGCTTCACCAGTATTATCTTGAATACAATGGACTTCTCGCATGTGTCGCAAAACGTGAACACATCCCTTATATTTGCGATCAGAGAGGTAAGTGTTGGTATGTAAGCTGGTATATTATGAGTACGTAATGGTATTATGGGATTGATTGGTTGATTCGGGCCCATTCTTTTTTTGCACACGGTAGGGTACATTATCATACTTTGTATTACAGTAGTATATACCAGTATGCCGGAAGCATAGCCAGTAATATATAGACTAACTGTACGTACTCGTATATATGTGTCTGGTACAAGTTTCCGGGTGTACGTGCCGGTTAACACGGGCATGCTTTTACCAGGTATATACGTAGAGCGTATATTTATATAGATATCGGCACGATTTTAAGTTGCTGCCGCTGTTGTACATACAGTACCCGAAACTAAAGCCTACCAGGTACGTTCGTAGGTATTTATATGTATGAATATGATACACACATATGTGTAAATATATACATCCACTTTTTAATAGTATATTCTACTATTCTTTACGTACGCATGGCATGGCGAACTACGTACGAGTATTAGTTTCGGTGTTCTTGTTCTCGTTCTGTTTTCTGTTGGTTGGGGTTTTGTTGTTAAGTACTGCCGAAGTTGTTGTTGTTGGTGTTCTTCTTCTTCGGCTGGTTGGTGCTCCTTGCTGTGGAATGCTGGCTGGCATAGCTGCTGTTAATTCTGACTGCTGCTGCTGTTAATTCTGACTGCTGCTGTACCCCGGATCAACTCAACTGAACATAACCCCCCGTTTATGTATCGCCGGCGTCGTATTATATAAATATATATTTTCATATGAATGTGTGCAACTACTCTTAACAGCAGTGTCGCACATACCATGCCTCACGCCTGTTCCTGTTGGCTCCATGTCACTACGTACGGCATATATTATACGTACGTAGAGTCTGTTCTATGGATATTTACCGGCTTTGCGAAGTGTGGTGAAAATATGCACGCACCAGCATTTACCGGTAGGCATTATATATGTGATATGTTATGTCAACACGTTGTGGTGCCGCGGCTGTGAGTAGTTTGTACCTGGCGCAGTTCTTACCGGCATGCTTTACGGGCATACCTGGTACCAGGTATGTTATATGTAGGCACAGCAGCTGCTGCGTGATGCGCGTTAATTGTTGATGTAGGTGTTTCGTTTTTTTTTTTTTTGATTTGTGGCGGTTGGACCGGGGGACGGATCGGATCTCGCCCCCGTCGTTCGTCTTTTGATCCGTTGATATATTTGTCACGTTCCTTCGATCAATCTTTATTAGTTCGTTCTTCCTATGATATATACAAGCATATACCCCTCGTTCGTCTTTTGATCCGTTGATATATTTTGTTACCGTAATCATGCGAGAGTTGGCACCCATCGGAAGGTTGGCACCCATCGGAGAGATAGCACCGGGGTGCGATAAAAAACACAACGTAGAAACATTTAATCGTGTTTTCGCACCCCCATCGGAGAGATCGCACCCCGGTGCGATCTCTCCGACATAAATAGAAATTTGAGGGCCACCGCAGCGGGTCTGTAGTAGGTAATATTATCATTTCTTTCATTTTCCGATGAGATATCACCAGTGCGCCACTCCTCTCAAACGTTCTTTACCAACGCATGGTAGGTCAAGTCGTTTTAGGTAGCTTTGAGTCATTTACGCAGCACCGTTGCCCCAGTACGGCCCGGTGTATTTCGATTCAGCAGCGCACCCATCGGAGAGATCGCACCGGGGGTGCGCCAAAATTGAAGAACGGCATGATTATATTGTATTTCCGCACCCCCATCGGAAGGTTGGCACCCATCGGAGAGATAGCACCGGGGTGCGATAAAAAGCACAACGTAGAAACATTTAAAAATCGATCGCACCCCGGTGCCAACTCTCGCATGATTACGGTATGTCCCTTCGATCAATCTCCTGTTCGTTCTTTCTACGAGCATATACCTCGTACATGTATTATATTTGTAGTGATACATTACGAGTATATATAAGTAATCATACATATAATATCATATCATATAATATTACGAGTATTTTTTATTTGTTTATTTTTTTATCCATCCCATTTATTATCTTCGCCCTTCCTTTCTCTCTCCTTCCTAGTCGTAACTCAGATCCGGGGTCACAAAGTAGGCTCTTCTCCCTCCTCCCCGACTACGGTTCTTGCCTTGCATTTTTATCGCGAGAAGGTTTCAGCACTTCCTTCCCTCGTCGACTTGCGTCGGATTCCGCCTACCCACGCCATCACGAAGGCGCTCTCAGCAATTGGTTCCTTTTTATTTTTTCAAAATAGAGTCAAAATCTCTCACCACGGTGGGATTTGAACTCGGTTACCAATGATAGTAGTCTTTGAAGCTGACCACTACTCTACCGGGGCGATATATGATATATATATAATGATACATATCATATCATATTTATATCGTACGATATGATATCATGTAATACCTGGCGTGTTCCTGTCGTTGTCATTACAGCAGTAGGTTCGGCCCTTTCGTCGCTTGATCTCTCTGTCTCTTTATCGTATCATATATACTCAAGTATGATACGAATACTACTATTAAATAGTAGTGTTAAATGTGAAAAGGTCGCACACTGCTGTCCCAGATATACCAGGTGCGAAGCAGTGCGTTGCGTAGAATTTTCCCCACGTTTTCACTGCCACGTACTCCTGCACGTAAGTATCAATAGTACTCGTATATGCTACCCAAGCTAGACGTGAATGTAACCCACTTTACGAGTAGGTAACCCTTTTAAGACTGCAGTCCTGTTTTGGGGACAAACCACTCTAATTACAAGTAATTTGTCCCCAAAACGGGACTCCAGTTCTATAAGGGTTAATAGTCCTACATAATTGTGTCCTTTAACCCCTCAACCCTTTTAGGACTGGAGTCCCGTTTTGGGGACAAATTACTTAGAATTAGAGTGGTTTGTCCCCAAAAAGGGACTGCAGTTCTAAAAGGGTTAAGAACTGGTCCCACGAATTTGGGGACAAACTACTTGGAATTAGTGTGGGATAAGTTTTTCAGTTCTGAATGGGTTAAGATGAGTTTCGACGAAATCCTCGAGCTCACAGCTGTTGTTTTTTTTTTTAATTTTTCTAATAAACAATGTACCACCGCTCTGGCCGGTATATCGTAGTAGACAGGGGCGAANTTCGTGCGCCGTCGGGTCGGGCGATGCGGTAGCGGGCAGTGACGGCGGGTATTTAGGTGGCGTTGCAAGCGCAGACACGTTTCTTTGGTGGGTGGTGTCTGCCGCGGGTTCGGCCACGGGGGCGGTCACCAAAGCGGGAGGGTCTGTGGTTGGCTGGCTCCTGGGGGAAGCGCTCGGTCTCGTCATCCCGGGCGAGCAGTGCGAGGTGTTCGCGGTGATTTCCCTGGTGTTGTGGCTCTGTTCCCTTTTTGTGGTGATGAAAGTGACGGGCTTGGTTGCGGGTGAGGTGCAGGGGCCTGTCGGTGCCGCCATCCGTTCGATCGTCTTCGCCTTGTGGGTGTGGGGGAGGTTTCACGAATGGCTGTTGACGACCTCGCAGGAGGTGCTGCTGTTGGTTGCCCCCGCTCCCGCCCTGGTGCTGGCCTATGCGGGCGCCCTGAGGTGGTTCGAGCAGAAGCCTGAGAGTTGTTGGCGCGTGGGAGGGTGTGATATGCGTCCGGTCGTGTCAAGAGTCATGCCTGCCGCTGTAGCGTGCGCCGTTGCGCTCTTATTGGGAGCGCAGGCGTCGTGAGCGAGGGTTTGGCGAGAGTGCGGCCGGGGAATGGGATAGCCGGCGAGCGATGGGGTAGAGGGTGGGTGGTGTGGGTACCATACAGTCGTGCCCCTATAGTACGGCAAAGGAGGTGGGTGGGTGTGGCGTGGGTACCATAGGGTCGTGCCCCTACAGTACGGTAGAGGGGACGGGTGGGTGGCGCGGATACCATCGAATCATGCCCCTACAGGGCGATAGAAGGGGGGGGTTGGGGCGGTAACACCACGTGCCGGGCTAGTATTCGTATGAATAATGCAAGGTTAAAGGTTGAGGCTGTACGGTTTTTGTGTATGTAGACATCATATAATATTGAATACTGTTTTTTTTTTTTTTTGCCCCCCGGCCATCTTGGTCTCTTCGCCCTCCGCCCTTTGACGCGTTTGGCGCTCTCTCATATATTGTACTTCTTTCACTTTTTCGTAGTGTTTGTACAACATGTGTATCTCGATCTTGATCTCGATCTTGATCTCGATCAATGGCTGCTGTTGCGTAGCCTGCTGGCTGCACAGCATCATCATCGGGGTGGCTGTCGCTGCTGCTGTATGCGCATTAAATAATGTAGCAGCTGGGGTGCGATATCTTTTTTAATGGCTGTTGGAGATCACGCGACTGGTGGTGACGGTGGTGTGCTTAGCTTGTATCATACCAGTGATATATTGATCGCGGCGTTTCCGGCCCGACTGACGCACAAATCACCCCTTTGTTTCGCGCTCATCGAAGCTATGGTCTTACTACGTCGTTTTTTTCTCCGCTCGCCCCTGTCCTCCGTGCATGTGTTGAGCCTTGACAAGCAGACCCCCCGCCCCCCCCCCCTCGCCGCGCTGGTCCGCGCTGGTCATACGGCTACTGTACGGCCATGCATGAAAATAAGGTACACCATCTCACTTGCTTTACCCATTAATTTGCGTTTATTTTGTTTTGGTTTTTCTCTGTTTCACAGTCTTTGACCACAGAATTTGTATCTCTCTAGGATTGGGAATCAGGACAGGCACTGGGTGTACTGATGTGGTTGAGTAGAAAGAACGGGTTTAATGTGAAGACAACAACAACAACAAGCCCCCCCTCTCTCACTCCTTGCGGGGGAGCGGTTCGCTTACGACAATTATTGCAAAACAACAGCTTACGGCAGTTAGTGCAGGGCAACAACAGCAGTCGTGAGGTTCACGCTAAAAACTACTACATATGTACAGAAACAGAATACTGCTATCACGCTATCACGATATGTATGATGCGAGACAGCTTGTCACTCATATATAAACCTCTCTACGAGAGCCCACGTTACGAGCTGTTGTAGCTGCCGGTTCCTTCCTTCTCCAAACAGAGAATCATCTGACATACACTTCTTATATATATATACGGTGATATATCATAAAAAAATATCTTGACTAGCAGAAAGCGCAAGAGCGTGAGTTAGCAAAATTCGATGAAAGTCGACGAGCGTTGGGAAGGCTGAACCCTCTGCGCGATAAAAATGCAAGGCAAGAACCGTAGTGGGGGAGGAGGGAGAGGAGCCTGCTTTGTGACCCCGGATCTGAGTTACGACTAGGGAGGGAGAGACGGAAGTGCGAAGATAATAAATGGGATGGAAAAAGAAAAAGAAAAAGAAAAAGAGTACTGGTATATATGTACATACTACCTGGTATTGTACATATTACGGGGGACCATCATAGTAACCAGGACCACATATGCTTACTAAAAAAACTGAAAATATACAGTTTTTTGTCTACATAACGGGTCTTGGTTACTATGATAACATGTTTCTGTTGTCGAGTCGGCATGGGAAGCGACGCGCGCCGTTGTGGGCACAGGATTGCTCGTCGGCTTATCCACTCTCCATACGTCAACAAGGGCGTCCCCCTTTCAAGTTTTTAGTGGGTTCATCGTTGCGAAGAAGTGCGTCACTTAACACAAACACACAAAACAACAGCAAGGACGCGTTCAATCGTTAACCAGCCTATTAATAGTGCTGTACGAGGTAGTCGCCGCCTCCCTCTCGCCGATACGACGGACAGTAGTAGCAGTAGCAGTAGCAGCAGCAGCAGCTGTCACGCTGGAAGGGTTCCGTTTGTTTTATTTTTTTTTCGTTTTTTTTTTTGTGGTTGTTCTTGTCTGTTTTTGATTGTTTTGTCTGCTGCCGTCGGCTATTTTTGTTGTTGTTGTTGGTGGTGATGGTGGTGGTGGTGGTGGTGGTGGCGGCGGCAGTTTTTGTTGCTGTTGTCGGAGTGTCATCGTCGTTGCCGTGCCGCGTTTGGTAATCCTTGACCCTGTAAACGAAGAGTCACGGGCCGGAATACGCGGCAGTTTTTACGGGCGTAGAGCGCGCAACATTTTTTTTTCTTCCAAGTGTTGAGCCCACGATATCCGGTTAAAAGGTCAGACGATGGCACGAACGATATATCGCCAACTGCTGCTGCTTTACCGCAGCGCCCCCTCTGTGTCTACAGACGGACGCCGCTGAAATCAAGCGCGAGAAGCGCGCAAGTTGGCGATGCCCGATGTTTTCTGTTGCTGAATACCGGGTACTTTTGTACCTGGTATCTTAAAGGAGTGGGAACGCTGAACCCTCTTTCGCTCTGCGCAAACCAAGGCTGCTCTGCTGAGCTCACAGCACTTGTTGTGGTTATTGGTTTTGTTTTCACGAGGAGAGGCACTCGTGTCCCCATGGTGCAACACGCCAGATACCGTACTATCCTGTACCTGTACCAGGTATGATACGCCGGTAACACGCACGATAACACCTCCTCCCTCCTGGGGCTAATTTCCTAGACGGGTTTCTCCGAACTAGGGGGAGGGAGGGGAGGGGAAAGAGGGGGGGGCACGCACAGCGGAGATAGCGACGGCGTTGGGAAGAAGACCTCATCGATACGTTTCCACAGGGATAATGCATCGCTCGGGTTTTGTTTTTACAAGCGCTATTATTCCCGTTCTCGAGAAAAAACCACCTTCGAAATTCGTCTCGAGTTTTTATTGTTTTGTTCCCCCCCGGAGCTGTCGTCCATATGCAAGTCCGCCTCAGAGGCGGTTCTTAGCAGGATGCAGCTCACCCTCCATGCGACTCGCCCAATACCTCACGGCGCTTCGCGCTTGGTGCAAGCAGTGTCTGCCTGGTTGGTGAAAACCCAACGTGCTCCGTCCCGGCATTGTAGGGATGCGAGGGTCTACGGTCATATGACTACGACGGCCGTGCGCGCGTAGCGTGCTGTCTTCCTATCACGTGTTTTTGTGTTTTTGAAATACTCATGATACGAGTAGATAAGACATGTAACATGGTATGATACACTCGTATACATATGAAATATGTACACACCGGATACAGAGTGCACGACGGCATTTCTGACTCGTATCGTTGCTCGATAGTTTTGGATATATATAACCTCCTGCAAGTTGTCGGAGCTTGAGAGGAAATTCGTCGAACGTATAGATGAACATGATATTTTATTTACAAGCGACGAATACGAAAACGCATCCCTGACGGGACCTGGTATTTTTTCTTTTAAAGCCGTACGTATATATATGTATGTACGAGAACGTAAGAGGAGTTTCTTCTTGTCACATTGTGACTTAACGCAAGCCTGGCGTATGATTCCCTCGGATGCTTCAGCGTTCCTCTTATCTCATGTTGTGTGTTTTTTTATATACGCACGTATATATCATATGCATCTAAGAATGTTGTCATTCGTATGACAATCAATACCGTATGATGTGTATACGAGTTATATACCCACGAGTATTTCGCACAAAACGCCCTCTATTTTCCTTGTTGGACTATGCTCGAGGGCTCTGTGTTTTGCCAACGACATTTCGGTTTTGATTTGTTGCAATCATATATTACACATATAATACGTTCCTGTTTGTATTTTAATCGAAGCGTTTTTTTTTATTCTGCGTATGTTGTTGTTCAGCAGCAAGCAGTACCAGTCAGTGTGCTTGGTATACGTATCATACATAATCGTTGTAACGTAGTGCCGTTTGTATATACAGTATGTAGTACGCCGTGTCGGTGTAAGCCGGCAAAGGATCGATCGACCGCCGTGCGAGCAAGCGTCCCTCCCTTCGTTGGTATTTGCTGTTGCCTTTGCTATCGCCACCGAAGGGCAACGGGGTGCGTCGTGTTGGTGGGTGGTATCCAAGTGCGTGTGTGCTTTGTCTTGTCCGTATGTTTCCTGCTATCACGATGTTGGCTCTCTGTTTTTAAAACCCGGTTCATGCCTTCGTTTCCAATGGCGCGGGGTTCAGCCCGTCCCATCCCCCACCCCCGACCCCCCGACACTCGCGTCCTTCGGTGTCGCGGTGTTTGCTTACCCGCGCGATGTCCAGCCCTCCCTCTCCTCTCCCCCCCCGAGCTGTGCCCATTGCGCTCTCCGCGGTGGCGATGCCCCCCCTCTGCTTTTGGAACCACCTCCTCCTCGGTATCGGGGTCAAAAATACAACTCGTCGACACCACCTCGCGCAGTCAGTTAGTTCACCTACCAGATCGCACATGGCCACGAATAGGTCGAGGCACTCCAGAACGGGGAGTGTTAAGTGTTACATGTTGGAAAAATGAAGAAACGACAGCTGTCATGAGAGCGAGGATTTCGTCGAATCTCATCCTTTGCAAGCTGCGTGGGATACTTCGATCGTGCAGGACGCCGATATTGTTTTGATACGTATGTACATCATGATATATACCTGGTATCTCTCTATATTATACGCCCGAGACGAGTCTACAGGATGAAAAACAGCGGTAAACATGACAAGCCCTGGGGTTGCTCGTATGGGTTTGTTTACCGTAAAGCAGAACGTGGCTGACGATGTAATATAATACGACGACACTGCCAGCGGTCCAGTAAAGATTACCATATATATATCATTACCAGTTACTATACCGTTGCCGCAAACCTGGCATTCATTCGTGACTTTTCCTGTACGATACGCACGAGTACATCTTTATTAAATATCATACGGTACACACTGGCACTTTGTGCCTACGGAATTACGGAGAGGTACGCGTATCCAGGAGGACTATTAGTTATACGTGAGCGGTGGAGTATTCTCTCCCCGCCCGTATGAGGTTATTATATTAATATACATATAATTTTATTATGAAGTTTATATACATACCAGGTATAATGCATACCAGGGTACGTATCTATATACCTTGAACAAGCAAACGCGCCCACCGGTATATACATTCTGTACTGCTGTACCGTACATACGTATTCATACGACATATGATCCACATACAAGTATATATATTGATTGTACATACGTACTCGCGGCGGAAATGGTCAACATCTGGAAATGTGTGCGTGCGTGTGTGTGTTTTCAGAATCGTTACGAACGTACTTCCTATTTCCAAAATTACTACGTAGTGTATACGTACACTATGTATTTAACCACTACGATGTGATATATATATAGATGTACAATAACAAACAACCATCTTGCAAAAAAGAAAAAGAAAAAAAAACTCGTGAAACACCATTGACCACTATTAATATTAATATTTATATTAATACTCGTATCATATATATATACTGCCTTTTGTTGTGTTGCTGCTGTCTGTTTGACTTTTGGGTCATTGCTGGCCTTTCGGTCAGCCGTTTTTTTGCTTATGGTTTTGGACAAGTTTTTTCGGTTTTGTTTTTGGACAAAATCGCTCTGAACCCGCGGTGGAGCCGCGCGCGCGCGACCACCTCTGCTAGCCTCGAACTGGTATTTGTAGGATAGGGTTCGGCACGATTGGGTTTGCTTTGATCCCGGCCAACGTGCATGCTTTTATTTGCAAAGTGGTGTTGCATGCTATTATTTGCAAAGTGGTGTTGCGGCAGTTCGGGGCACCCTTCCTTCCCACGATTCCTAGCGGTGCTTCTTCCTGACCTATATCGACATACATCCCACCCACCCAGTAGCCGTGCTTCATCTTGCCCACGTCGAGAGCTATATATATATATATTTTTTTTTCCATCCCATTTATTATCTTCGTATTCCGTCTCTCCCTCCCTAGTCGTAACTCAGATCCGGGGTCACAAAGTAGGCTCCTCTCCCTCCCCCCCCCGCTACGGTTCTTGCCTTGGTTTTTATCGCGCAGAGGGTTCAGCCTTCCCAACCCTCGTCGACTTTCATCGAATTTTGCTAACTCACGCTCTCGCGCTTTCTGCTATTAATAGTCAAGATATCTTTCGCGAGAAAAAGTGCTTAAGAGCATGCACTCGGCGGGGCTCGAACTCGCTTTCTTGACGCTTACAGGCTTCGTGGTTACCGCTAGCCCACCGGGGCACTATGCATGAACATGCTATATACAAGTTCTGTTGTCAGAAAGAACGAGTTGCAGAATACAAATAGGTGATTGTCTACGTACGACCTCTTCATTTTTTTTCATTTCCTCCACATTTTTTTTCTTCGCCCTTCTTTTTTCTCTGCCTCCTACGTATTAATACTCGTAACTCAAATCTGGGGTCACATAGCATTCCCCCCTCCCCCTCCCCGCTCACCCCCACTGCGGTCCGTGCCTTGCGTTTCTATCGCGAGAAGATTTCAGCCCTTCCTCCTACCCGGTATTTAACGGTATCCGTGCGCCCACACAGACGAGGGGAGCAAGGATACTCCCGTTGATTTTTGCTTCGCCAGTTGCTGGTATTTGGATGTTGAGACTGGACCAGTGCTGTACTACTTACTGTTGGGCTGTAGAGGCAGTTTGACTTCGGCCGATTTTTTGTTGCCGGTTTTACAGACGCCTACCTGGCTTGATGCCTTCGCTGCTATCATACTGCTGTCCGCATACGCACCCTGGTATATAGCGTTGGATCATACTCGTAGCATTCGTGTAACTTATCGTGCACGAGTGATTGTAGAGTAGCGAAGTGGCGTATGGCTGCCGAACATCTTCGGAGAGGCCAAAAACAAAAACTTTTTACCTACGTACGCCCGAGAACCAGTTTACAGCAGTATAACGCTACGAAACCCTGCTGCTATGTTTATATATACACTTACTTGTTCCTACCCTCATATTATCATTTAAATCGGCTGAATGGTTGTATGTCGTATGATTACGCCGGTATCTAATAAGTGTGAATCGTGTTTTTTGTTGTTTTCATGACCCCCCCCTCCGTCCTCCCCTCTTTCTCCCTTTCTGTTCCCCGATTTGTTGATTTGTTGCACATATAAATATAGGACCTGGGTTTGGACAAAACGTGGGATGCGGAGCCGGTGTCGGCGGGGACAGCGCTGCGGGAGAGCGGGTTGACCACGATTCTCGAGGCCGCGCTGGCTAGCGCGAGGTCGAGGGAAGGGTGAGAGCAGGCACTGATTGGCTGGGAGGGGTGGAGGGCTGGCGTTGATTGGCCGGGAGGGGCGGAGGGCTGGCGTTGATTGGCCGGGAGGGGCGGAGGGCTGGCGTTGATTGGTTGGCAGGGGTGAGAGCTGGCGTTGATTGGCTGGGTCGGGTGAGAGGGGGAGGGTGGCGTTGGTGGGCCGGGTTGTGTGTTGCCGCCGCTGCTGCTGCTGCTGCCGCTTTGTTGGTGGCTTTTGTTTCGATGCCTCTCGCTTATACGTGTAGGTTCGCTACCTGGTACATATAATAGGATACTCGTATTTATCGTGACTTGTCGAGTACGCTTGCCCGCCATGGGCCACGGGTGGTTTTTACGATCGAGTTTGAAGAACGATCTTGAGGTTACATATGATATGCATATGATACATAAATGAACATGGTATTATACTATATAATCGCCCCGATGGTCTAGAGGTAACCTCGAACGCTTCTGAACGTTGATGTCTGGAGTTCGAATCTCACGTGGGTCGGACTTTTGAGTTTATTTGCAAAAATAAATAAAAAACGGAATCAACTGCTGAGAGCGCCAATTAATAGTAGCGTGGGTAGGCACAATTCGATGCGAGTCGACGAGGGAAGGAAAGGCTGAAGTCCTCTCGCCATAAAAATGCAAGGCAAGAACCGTAGTGGGGGAGGGAGAGGAGCCTACTTTGTGACCCCGGATCTGAGTTACGACTAGGGAGGAGAGAGAAAGGAAGGGCGAAGATAATAAATGGGATGGACAAAAAAAAAAAAAAAAAAAAATGATGGCAATCAATCCTCAATCCTGAGTATTCAGTACTCAGTAATCAGTAATCAATCATCAAAAACTTTCCCGACTGGCCTTTCGCTTTCTTCCTTTTTTCGACCGATCGTGTATCGTGTAGGCGTGGTGCAAGCAAAGCAGTACGTACGTACGCACGCACGTACCGTTTTGCTTGTTCCCTTGTGTTTTCTGTTTTCGAATACGCTTTAGACCTTGAGACCGCTGATTGATGTTCATACATATTTATAATATATACCGCCGCCCTATGCATACACGTGTGTGTGTCAATGGTAAACAGAATAACGCACCCCTTCGCGCGCGATTTTGTTTTTGAAGCCGGTTTTTGCCGACAACATTTGGGGAAAGGCGTACGTAGGCACCGAGCGTTGCGGGTCGTATGGAAATATCTCCACGAGACCTTCCCATAGCCACAACGTTCGTTGTGTCTCTCTCTTCCCTTCGTTGGGTTTTAG
The DNA here is from genome assembly GCA_008828725.1 of Saccharina japonica. Lineage (NCBI taxonomy): Eukaryota > Phaeophyceae > Laminariales > Laminariaceae > Saccharina > Saccharina japonica. The sequence goes on along the minus strand of MEHQ01001674.1, from coordinate 140,864 downwards.
AGAAACCCGGGTCGGAAATTTGTCCCTATATAGCAGGGGGTTCGTTGTCTTTTGCCTCACGTGTGATGTGCGATACGCTGCGGGGTGTATGTGCGTACATCGATTCTCGATCCGCGACGTGGTAGTCCGGCTGATAGGTAGGTCAGGTCGCTGTCAGCGTTTGCTTTTTACATATATATATAGTATACCATATACGCGTTTATTTGCAGCAGTTGGCGGTGACGCACTATTAATATTAATACGCACGAACTCGAATCTTCAAGCACTATTAATACTCGTACGTACGGACTTGTACTTCTTCAGCAGTTTACAGTTTTCAGTATTTAGGAATTCCTGCTTCCTGCTACTGCTGGTCAGCTGCTGCTGCTGCTGTTCTGCCGCAACTCTGCTTCTGCTATTTATACTGCTGTTCATATCGCTGTGCTTCTGCTATACGCCGCCGCCGCTGCTGCTGCTGCTGCTTCTGTTGCGGCTGTTGTTACAATGTGTGCAATTGCAACCTAATTTCTGAAAAAAGGGGTAACGTACTTGAACTGGTCCGGACTCCGGACTGGGTTGTATGTGCGTTGTGCGTTGTTCTGGTATCGTATACGAAACAGTGCGGGGTGACCCCGCCCCCCTCCCCCGTGTCGTGTACACGGGGCAGAGAACACACACACAAAGCAGGCTAGGCTACAAGCAGCAGCATTAGCAATATTGGTATTAGTGCTATTTAATACTACCCTAGTTTTGTCAATGTCACCACCACCTCGTGCAGAGGACAGAATGGGGCTTGGGCATTGTTCGTGTGTCTTACACCATTTTGTCCGGAAATGTAAGTAACTTTTGGACGTTCATACTAGTACCCAACGCTCCTTACATTTTCGGACACGATACTCCTTCCTGCCGGTAGGGCGAAGTCTGAATTTTTTTAATTTTCGAAATTTCGAAATTTGAAAATCTCTCGAATGTTAAGAAATTGCCCTCCTTTGATGATACTGCTGGTAATGTACACCACCAGTTTACACAGCGTAGTCATATATACGATATATATATACATAATTCAGATGTACACATATATAACTATATACTACGATATGTACTGCTGTAACGATAAACTCGTTTGGGCTGGTCGGTGTTACTTGCTGCCCGGTTTTACTTGCCCTCTGGTGGCTACGTTCGAGCGCGTACTATCCATATTACTACGAGCTGGTACGAGGAACGAACGCCTGGCATGTTCTCCCTTCTATTCAGCTTGCGGCACCCCCCGGTATTTGAAGCCAACCACAGCAGTAGTAGAGGGGGACCTTGCATATAGACCTACAGGGTAACTATAAACTATAAACTCGTTCGGGCTGGTCGGTGTTGCTTGGCCTGCTACTTGCTGCGGTGGATACTTTTCCCCCTTACGTAGCTTTCAAGAGAGTTTTTTCTTGTTGTCCGTTTTGCTTGGTGGTTACGTACGTACGAGTAGCTGGTCTATAGATCCTGAGGAACGAAGAAACGCCTGCTGCGTTCTCCCTTGTCAGCTTGCGACATCGCCAGGATTTCAAAAGCTAGAACCACAATCCCGAAGGGGAATTTTGTATATATATATTTATATTCACACCAGTATATATATATATGAGTGTGTAGTTGATGCTGACATTTTGTATCATATACCCCACTGGTGCATTATACGTGTTTTTTGGGCCAAAATAACTTGTTTTTAGTGTGGGGTCATTTTGGCGGTAGTCAAAGGGCAACACAGGGCCGTGAGTTTCGTTCAACGGACACGATTGATGATTGATTGCGGGAATCATGTTGACCGTTAAGCACGAGAGCACCTTGGCAAGTACTCCGCTGTTGTATACTTCCCTTTTTTGAAGAAAAAAATCGAATCAAATCAAAGCTGTGAGGTCGAAAAGTTATGTCATGATGTCATGTATATGTTACGGAGGACCATAGTAAATAGGACCAACTATTGTTATTACGGAGGACCATAGTAAATAGGACCAAATTTTGTTACTAAAAATAGTCAAATATATAGGTTTTGGTGTGCAACGTAGGTCCTATTTACTATGGTCCCCCGTAATAGTAAACATAGGGAAACAAAACATCTTGGTTTTAGTGTGCACCGTAGGTCCTATTTACTATGCTCCCAATACCCCAAGGGTATGCGCGGATCTGAATCCCAGATACCCCACTACCCCCCCCCCCTATATTGGAGGGAAGAACCGGACCGTTGTGATCCCGGAAAACAATAAGTCAAGTTTTTTTTTAATTAGCCCCCCCCCCCACCGTCTCCGCCCGATGATATATTTATAGGTTGGGTTGGCGTCGGTTGGCAACGACGCTGTAAAACACGCCACTCGCTGCGTGAGCTAGACAACCAGGGTGCCGTTTTTTTTTGTTATTTTTTTTGGCGGTCACCAAATACTGGCGGTCGAGTAGATCTGTGCGGGGTGGAGAACCTTTGCTCCGCACAAGGGGAATGGTCGTATCACGTAGTGTTAATATGGTAAGGCATCCCGCGAGGCAGTTACATAGTAAAACCCATTGCTGTCTCCGGAAGTGGCCACACCAGAAATTAAATTAACTCATTGAAGCTGTCGTCCATATCCAAGTCCGCCTCAGAGGCGGTTCTTAGCAGGATGCAGCTCACCCTCCATGCGACTCGCCCAATACCTCACGGCGCTTCCGCTTGGTGCAAGCAATGTCGGCCTGGTTGGTGAAAACCCAACGCGCTCCGTCCCGGCATTGTAGGGATGCGAGGGTCCTAGTGGTCATATGACTCACGGCCGGTGCTCAAGCATGGAGTACACCCCCCCGTCCGCCCCCCCCCCCCCCCCCCCCCCCCACCAGCGAAAACAAAATAGGGGGGGTCTCTTGAACCAAGGTAAAAAAAGGGAACAAAAAACGAAAAAAAAATGGGTTTCGCTCATTTCGTCCTGTGATCCACAGCGATCCGGTTTGTTTTTCATTCTGACCTTCCTACGTACGAGTGTGGTGTCGTTTTCTCTTTGCTTTTTTACGCCCTTGTGGTCGCCCGTAATAGATGTGCTCGTTGTGTCATATATACATACCAGGTATGTTCTTACGTCGTAGTATATACATATATATATATATATTACGAGTACGTGTAATAACAAAATACCCCATACAGATATATAACGACCACAGGTGGCTTGCGCTACTAATATTAATAGTAGACCCGCTCTATCACGTCAACTCGTCGGAACACTCTTGTTAATAGTATGCCTGGTGTGTTTATTTCAGACTTAAGTTAATTTTAATTTTTAATTTATTTTAATATTTTCTCCCCACAAATAGACACACACTTCCTGAATCCTACAGCCTCAGATTGTGTCCCCCTCATACGAGATGCACATCCTACATGAGGACATATAATATCCGTAAGTACGCGCGATCGAAGTATTACACTCAGCTAACAAAGATGAGTTTCGACGAAATCCTCGAGCTCACAGCTGTTTTTTTTTTTTCAATTTTTTCAAATATACACCAGGTAAGGTATATATGACTGTACCGACATTAATATTAATAGTTTGTATCATATGGTGATAAACGGCACGGAGGATTTATATATTTTTATTGTTGGTCTATCACACATATTGTATATACAGCTGTGGTTTTTTTTTAATTTTTCTAATATACATATATACGTACTCGTACGAAGCACATTTTATTTTACGCATTTTGGAGGAGCTGCATGATACCCGTTTTAAAGTTGAAAACAAAAAGTTGCTGTTGAATGTACTCGTATATCGTGTTTTTCGAAGGTGAAAACTAATTAATGACTTGACTTAGTATGAATTAATTGAAACAATGACGTGTTTCTCGTGATCCGTATCATAGCTACTGACATGCATATTTCCGACACCCTATGATATGATAGCGGGTTTCACCATCAACAGTACTGCCGCCGAATGTATTGATGAGTACGTACGACTAACATCTATTTTTTCTATGATGTCTGTTTTTTGCCCTGCCCTGCCCTGCCCTGCCCTTCTTCGTCTCTGTTCGTGTGCTCTCTTGTGTGTGTGTGTGCGATTTTTTCTCGTGTGTTTCTCCATCTCTCTCTTTTGCCTTTGTCCACCTTCTTCGTATCTGTTGGTGTGCTCTCTGTGTGTGTGCTTTTTTTTTTCTTCTTTCTCTCGTGTGTTTCCCGACCTTTGTTGCTCTGTTCGTGCAATTGTGCTTGGTGCATCATTTAACACATCATTTAACCCATCATTAACTGGACACGTTTCTCGCGACGACGGACGGACGAACGGAACGACCTGTGGCTTTGGTTCTGGCTTTGGCTCGGCTCGCAGAGACGGGGCGGTAATTTTTGTCGGGATGGACACGCCCGAACTGCCTTGGTCCGAGGTGATGGCCGCGAAGAGCGCGGCAGAGAAGGATGGCAAGGCTTACATTTGCCCAGGTAAGAAACAGCGCCCTGGTCAACCGGGATGGCACTGTTGTAGCCGCGGCAGTCCCTCGTACGGAGGGGAGGAGGGGTAGGGGCCGGGGACACACGCAAGGGTGTGTGTGTTAGGCCTGTTGTTATTGCTTTCGGGCTACAGATGGAAGACGAAATAACACAGAACAACATACTAATATCATACGTATTTTCAAGTATATATATACTTTGTATACTTTGTCTATATACTTGTATATATATGTTCGGGAGATGAATGTCGGTGTTTCTTTCCATCAGAAATGCCTTTTTTCCCTTCTTTTTTTTTCTCTTCTTCTTTTTTTCGGGCGCATATCATGTTTGATTCCTTGGTTCGTAGTTTTTTTCTATTCTCTCGCCAGACAATCATCCACACACGCCACGCCCCCCAATCTCCCCCGCGCTCCCGCCCCACGACTCCCGGCCCGCCCCCACCTACCTTGCATTTCGGCCCGAAAAACACGCCTTAACGTGTGCAAAACCCTGTGGTCTGTCTCTATAACGCACAGCCTCCGACGGGGGATACACTCTTCTGGGTCTGCCTCCCACGGCGGGAAGGGGAACATTCGAGGGCGTCAAGTGGTCGGATGCCCTGACGTGCAAGAGCCAAACGTGCGCGCTGGCCTCTCGAGGGGTTTTGACGAGAATTGGAGGCACGTACCACGACGTCGATGAGGCGGACGACGTGGCGGGGCTGGAGAGGAGATCTCCCCGGGGTTTGGCGGAGGTAGGTGGGAGAGGTAGGGGGGGGGGGGGGGGGGG
>MEHQ01001674.1:57544-135677 GCA_008828725.1 Saccharina japonica | reverse complement strand
GGGGGGGGGGGGTGATGGAACAGGATTTCGTTTTTTTTCGTGTTTTTTTTCTTTCGTGTTTTTTTTTTTTTTTTTTCGTTTTTTTCCACGTGTAGAAAGTTGCTGCCTTCTTTTGTTGTCTTTTTATTGGATGTCGATCGGAATAGGAGAGGTTAATGGGGCAAATAAGCCATCTTTTTTTTTCCAATGCCCACTGTGGTGATTTTCGCGAAAGCCGTACTCCTACCTATATATGTGTATGTGTATGCATTCATATACGCGTAAAACATTGAAAACGATGCGCTAATTGATACGTGTTTACCTTGGTACCAACATACCAGGTATACCTCTTTATATGCATCCTATACATGTATTTTACCTTACTTTTGGCTCTTCTTTCTCCCTCTGTCTGTTCTGTCTTGTCTTGTCTGTCTGTCTGTCTGTCTGTCTGTCTGTCTGTCTGTCTGTCTGTCTGTCTGTCTGTCTGTCTTGTCTGTCTGTCTGTCTGTCTGTCTGTCTGTCTGTCTGTCTGTCTGTCTGTCTGTCTGTCTGTCTGTCTTGTCTGTCTTGTCTGTCTGTCTATCTGTCTGTCTGTCTGTCTGTCTGTCTTGTCTGTCTGTCTGTCTGTCTGTCTGTCTGTTTGTCTGTCTGTCTGTCTGTCTCTGTGCCTCTCTCTGTGCCTCTCTCTCTGTCTCTTCCTCTCTCCTCTGCCTGTCTCCATGCCCCCGTTTCCCCCATGCCCCCCCAACGCGCGTTTCGTTCCGTTGCAGTCGCCTTGCCCGCAAACGTTAGGCGTGGCCAGGACCGCGCTCAGGCAGAGGCATTTGCCTCGCGTCTGGGTCGGCTAACTTTTATTAGCCGACTTGGGAGACAAGGGGGATAGGGAGGGGTCTCGTAGCTGGGGTCGGGTGAGGGGAGAGGGAGTGGGTTGGGTTGGGAGTAGTGTGGTAAGCATCCGGAACAGGGCTATGTTTTTCAGAGAATCTCGCCTGGGGGGGATAAGGGCGGGGAAGGGAGGGAGTGAGAGGGAGGGAAGGGGGGGTGGGGCGGCGTCAGGTCGGGTATAGGGCGCAGAGGAGAAGGGTGGGGTGAGAGGCGAGGGAAAGTGGGCGGAGGCAAAAGTAAAAAACGTAAAGCGAGGGCGTCTTGTGCTGTCTGTTAAAAAGACCCCCCCCCCGAAAAAAAAAGAAGCTAAAAATAAAAATAAAAGCGGCCGCCACTGGAGGGGGAGAGGGAGCAAAGGTGGGAGTGGAAGTGTGGAGTGGAGTGTGCCGTGTTGTTTCGTTCTTTCTGTTTGTTATTTTTGTGGTTGTCATTCTTTCAAGTCCTTTTGAACGTGTTTTTTCATCTTGTGTTTTTTTTTTAATGTACGTCGATCGGTCGATTAATCGATCGGTCAGAGGTCGGGGGCGGGGCCGAACTCGCGCCCCCCCTTCCCCCCCGCCCTCCCCCCCCTCTTCCTCTCCCCGATCGCGCGAAGCTTATGCTGCGCTTCGCTGGCGTCCCCGGCGGTTGCGGCCTAGTTGCTGTGTAACTGTGGGGACCTATGTTCCTTGTAACACAGGCGCAGAAGGCAAAAATAAAGTTGTGTTTGTTTTTGCTTCGACAGGCAAAAAAGAGGGCAGCATTGTGTGTGTGTGTTTTTTTTGGCTTTTGGACACTGGCAAAAGACACGACTCAGCCCGACCCACCCACCCACCCGCGCTGTATAGGTATAGAAGACCCAGGCGTGCTGCGCCTGATTTTGTTTTCTGTTTTTGTCTTGTCCCTTTTTCCTGTATATGTGTGTCTCGTTTTTGTTTTTGTTTTTTTTTTCTTTTTCGGCCGCTCATTTTTCCAGTCTGTATGTTTCGTTTCAACGGTAAATGTGTTTCAACGGTACGTAAACCGTCGTCCTTTCTTTTTTCTTTGATCGGCGGCGGTGGCTTGTAAAACGGACCGGATCAAGGCCGGCCGGGAGTGAATATAGGGGGTCTAGCTAGAGACGAAGGGTGGGATGGTCTAATCGCGTGGGGGCGTTGTCTCGTTGCTCTTGCTTTCATCAGTCTTCAGCTGCAGCTGCTGTGGGTGCTTCTTTTTTTATTTTTGCGTGCCGCCTCGCGCGCAGCATGCGTGCATGCATGCGTGCGTGCGCCCAAGAGAAAGTATGTACCAGGTAATGAAAGTGGAGTGGGAGTCCTTCGCCTCGACGTCGTCTTTTTATTTGTTTTTGCTTTTTTGCTTTTTTGCTTCCCCTGTCCCCCCCCCCCCCCCCCCCAAGTTTGTTGATGTTGATGTTGTTGCTTGTTGGCTGCTTTTGTCCACGCTGAAAAATTTATGGCCCCCATGTGTAAAAAGAACCCGGACCGTATCGTGCGTTCGTAACTATGTATTCTCCCCCCTCTCCCCCCCGCCCCTCCCCCCCCTCCTCTCGAAAAAAGCGAAACGGTGCTCGATGCGGGGAAAAAGTGAGAGAGAGATAAGAGTGAGAGAGTGTGTGTGAGAGGAAGAGAGAGAGAGAGAAAGAGAGCTCCCCTTGAGGCGCCTTCGCTACTGGTAAAAAAGCGACCAACAGTTACAGAAGGGAGACGAAAGATGGACCGTTGAGATATATACGTTGAAAAACTCGGCAGGAAAATCAGAAATACGAGGGAGAGAAGAAGAGTGGTTGGTGGCAGCAGCAGCGGTGGTGTTTTTTTTTTTTTTTTTTTTTTTAAGGGGGGGGGGAAAGTGAGGGGAGGTGGCGCGTAGAATGGGGGGGGGGGGGGGGGTGGGGGGGGGTGGGGGGGGGGGGGGGGGGCGTTGACTTGGCCAAAAAAACGAAGACGTTGAGCCAGCCATGTGCTGTGCGTGCGCTCTGTCCTTTTTTTTTTTTTTCTGGCAAAGCGAGAACAAAAATGAGGATATCGCTGATTTTGGTTTTTTTTTTTACGGCTCGAATGTGACCTCTCTCTCGTTTTTGTGGAGGATGTCCTTCCTCTCTCTAGGTGGTGCTTTCGAAGGGTCTCTCAAGGGGGTGGTGGGGGGGGGTGGGGGTGGGGGGGGGAGGTTCAAAGGAGGGTTGTCCTTGCCGTTTCTCGTAGATGGGGCGACGTGCACGGAAGCAGGGGGCGCGCCGTTGGTTCGGTTCGCCGCTCTCTCTCTCTCTGCTGTTTGGCGCCGTGGTGGTTGCGAACAACCGCGCCGGCACACACGACAGACGCGTGTGTGTGCGTCTTTTTTTAACTGTTCTGTGTCCTAGCTATTCAATAGTGACCGTCGCTTTACGGTACCCCCTCCCCCCCTCCCCCCCCGAAGCCTTTGGGCGAGGACCACAGCATGCAATATTTCGGCATCTCTCCCCGATATACTTAGTAGTGCGAACTGGCATGGCTGCTGCTGCTGCTGCTGCTGTGGGAGGGCAGCAGGTGGTCAGCGCGTTTCTGTTTGGGGGACGCGCTTTTGATGGGGTAGAGGAAGAATGTAACCAAAAAAAGTAGCGCGAAGGGCGTTGAAGTGGGGGTTAATAGCTTGAAAAACAAAAAAGGTAGCCAAGCTGAGCTGTCCAGGGTGTTAGTACGTAGTGTCTCGCGCTCGAATTGTGTTTAGTCGCCTGCCGCGTATGCTCGTACGTACTAGTACGTACGTACATACAAAGTGCTCGTTTTGGGCTTGTTGTATCATTTTTTTTACAGAGACCGCCCCCATCCAGGCGGGGGGAGTTGTTTCCGGAGTGCAGGAGAGCGTGCGCGCACGAGAGAAAGAGAGAGAGAGAGAGAGAGAAGGGGATCGTAGATAATAAGGGGAGTCCCCCGCCCGAGTACGTGCGAAGTTTCGTGTTTCTCGCGCGGAAAAGGTGGGGGGGGGGGGAAAAGGGGGCATTTTTGCTGCTAAAATACTAGTTTGGACCAATCGCTATACGTAATAGCTGACTTGGCTGATTTGGGGGGGGGGGAAACAAAATCAGGCGGCCGATGAGTACAAGTAGAGAGACGTGCGTTCCGTCGGTGGTGGTGATGGTGATGGTGATGGGTGGATTTTGTAGTGTATTGTGCGTGGGGGTTGGGGAGGGGGTGGAAGGTCCGCGAACGAACAGACGAACGAACGTCTTGTTTCTCTCTCTCCACTGCTGCTGCTGTGGCTGCTGCGACCACCAGAAAATATGAATGCTGTAGTAGTAGAGGAGCTGCAGTTCTGGCGAGAGGCTGTTGCGTTGGCAGGATGCGCAGGGGGGGGAGGGGAGGGGAGGGGGGGGGTTAAAAGAGACGAAAGAGACTATAGCTGTAGGGTCAAAAACAGCCAGCCGTCCTATCTGTACTGACCTCACTCAAGTATGTACGATGACCGAGTTGTTATGTTTTCTTATAATTTCCTTTTTTTTTATTCTTTTGGTTTTCGGGTGCAGGTGGGGGTGGGTGTGCCCGAACAAAACAGGATTTGAAATAGATGTGCGATATGAGGGGGGGGGGGGAGTGGGATTAGTATGTATCGGGGGCGAATGATTAGGCGCAGGGAAGGGCCCTGCTACCGTGCGTGCGTGCGTGCGTGGGTGCGTGCGGAGGAACGGACGATGGCTTCGAACTGCCACCACAACAGAACAAAGAGGGAGACTGCGCTTCTTTTTTCGCTTGTCGGCGTTCCGCGGGGTGTATGGAACAATAATGGTTATCGGTGGATCTTTTTCGATATTTCGATAACTTTTGAGAAGACAGGTTAGCGTTTTTTTTTGTTTTTGTTTGTTGTTGTTGTTGTTGCTGTGTCGAGAGCGGAGGAGCGTTCTCGCCAGATTTAGGAAGATAATACCACAGATACTACTCGTGTACGTCTTCGCGCCCCCCCCCCCTCCCCCCCCTCCCCCCATGGCGTGAAATATGTATGTCGTCGTACAGTCGTTCGTGAACGTTATTGGTTCCTTGTTGATTAATAAAAAAACCGGAAGAGCTAAGTGTTGATGTTGTTGTGGTTGGGTGACGCACCAAGTAGTATGATGCCAGCCTCGATGTGGAAGATAATTTCACGCGTGCCAGAGAGAGAGACGAGAGTGAGTGAGAAAAGAGAAGAGAGGAGAGAGAGAGCGAGAGAGCGAGAGAGAGAGAGAGAGAGAGAGAGATAGGAAGGACCACAGCAACAGCGCAAGAGGCGATTGGTCATTCATAGTCGGCCCATCACTCGTTACTTGTATGGTGTTCGAAGGAAGGAAGTACGTGCTGTAGTAGTGCGTTGTAGTTGTGGTGGGGGGGGGAGTAGAAACGGCAGACAGCGTAGGTACCTGTAGCAACGAGGAGGGGCGCGTCGCATGAATGAGGGGGGGGGGCAAGTGAGTGCGATCGACCCGTGATGTTTTGGGGGTGGGCGGAAGAGAGGATTGACCGGGATCGCTCGCTTTAGTCGTGAGTTTAGAGCGAACTACTTTCTACCTGAGACCAGCTGAACTGCAGTTCCGCAGTACTATTAATATTAAAATACCACTACGAGTTCTACTAGTTCTACTACTTCTACTACTTCTACTACTTCTACTACTTCTACTACAGTACTACGATGTCTGGTGCCACCAGCATTCTGATTTCGTACAATTTGTGTGGGTCGGTGACTCGCTTTATTTATGTCTCCCCGAATCCGGAAATTGTATAATTATCCCCCATCGTGTGTAGTAATTGTTTTTTGTTATTTTGCACCAAAACTCAACCAAACCTCATCAAAACAAACGATCGAGAGGTATCATAGGTGCCGTCTTACGAGTATCACCCGATTTACCACATTATTTTGAATTTAAATTTCAAGTTTACTTCAAAGAATTTTCCCGCGAAATTGTTTCTTACTTTCGTCTAAAACGCACGAAAAACACGACCAAAACGGCCGGCCGTGACGTGGCGTCCACGCAGAATAAAGGAGGTCGGTCGTGACCAACCATGGTTGTTTGACGCTCTCTTGGCTCTTGGTTGCTGTCGTATATGAATACATACGTAAAGCAGCACGCTAGTTTGTGACAGCGTATACCAGACCATACCCAAACGTGAGTGCAACTCTAACGAACGGCATGGATTGGCGTGCTCTGATTGATTCCCAGGGGTGCCGCTTTTGGAGCCACGTGCAAATTAGAGGAAGGTGGGGCCGCATTAACGTTTCAACACTCTCTACGGTGTGCTGACGGTCTATTCTAAGCAAAACACAAAACACCATCAGCAACATAAAAGTAGAGCTCCTAACAAACAAGTAAAATCGAGTTCTATTTGACCACCGCTAGTCGGTGGTTTCCCTCGCTTTCTTGTTTTTTAAAAAAAAAAGCACTCAACTCACTAAAAAACAAAAAAACAAAACCCGGCCGTGGGCCGTTTTTTTGTCGGCCGTTTTTTTTGTCGGCCGCCTTCTTTGCCGCAAACAAAAAAAAAGCGTCCACCATCCTATCTATATGTGGAACCCTCATCGCGACACTATTAGGACAACACACACGCGCTATTTATTACGCGGCGCATGAACGGCACCGGCAAGCGCCCGGCCGCGTCCCCCTGCACCCCCTCCCCCTACACCCCCTCCCTCTCCCCCGCCCCTGCCCCTTCCCCCGCCCCCGCCCTTGCCCCCTCCCCCGCCCCCGCCCTTGCCCCCGCCCTTGCCCCCCCCGCACTCCTCTCCAGTACGACAGAAACCGTCGTCGGCCAGCGCTTGCGTGAAGTAGTTCTGCACGCGACAACTCCCTCGGTCTCCACGTCCACCAACACCCGTGGCAGCGGACGCAGCAGACGGCGACCCGCTGAGAGCGCCCCCCCCCGCCGCCGCTTCTTCTTCTTCTTCTCCTCCTCTTCCGTGCGTCGCTCCGAGGGAGGGGGGGGGAGTATCAAGAGACGCCAGGAACGCCGACGAAGGCTGACCCCAAAGAAGACCGCTGCCATCAACACTGCGGCTGCCGTAGACCTTCCCCTTCCCCCACCCGAGCAGCCCGGGGGGGTCTCGCTGCCTCTTCTGCGCTCGCAGCCGGCGGTCGAGGTCGCGACTGTCGCGGTCCAGGGTGTGGGTCTCGAGGAGGAAGCGTTCCGTTACCGCGTCGAGACCCGACCCGCCATTTTGATGAGCGGTCGGTGCCATTATTTCCGCCATCCGCTGTCGCTGGAAGCGGGCGCGGGCGCGAAGGACCGCTCTCTGCGACCTGTGGGAGTTACACACGTGATGAGCGAGGCATGCATGCACGCATGCATGCATGCGTGCGTGCGTACACACACAAAAACAAAAATGGCGTTCAGTTAAAAAAAATCAGGGGCAGTTCAGGGGGAGATGGGGGCGCGGCGACACACCCCGGGGGATAGGTTTTCGTTTCGTGAACACATGTCTTGAGGAAAGTGGGGGAAGGCGGCTTATTTTGTGAGCACTGTTAGTTAGTGTGCCTATGATGACGACGAGGTGACGATGTTGAAGAGTTAAAAACATGCATCCATGCTGTCGATCGAGCGAAGTGTGGGGGGGGAGGGAGGCGTATAATACTCATTTGTTGCTCGTCTTTGTCCTTTGACCGTTGACCACGCATCCCTTTCGAGACGCGGGGGGTGTTCTCATGTCGTGCACGGCCGTAGTCGTATGACCATAGACCCTCGCATCCCTACAATGCAGGGACGGAGCACGTTGGGTTTTAACCAACCAGAAATACATTGCTTGCACCAAGGGCGAAGCGCCTTGAGGTGTTGGGGTGAGTTGCATGAAGGGTGAGCTGCATCCTACTAAGACCCGCTTGTCGGCAGCGGGGGGGGGGGGTTGCACTCGATGTTCATAGGGGGACTTGTTACGTGCCTATCCAAGGCCTATCCTCTTCTTTCATCTGTTGCAAAGAGCGCACACGTTGGACGGACAGATCATCTACAGATATGTCATCTACAGATGGATCATCTAGATCATCTACAGTATATCACCTGCTGTCATGAAATGTTGTCAATATACGAAGTACGTACACATTCAACTCAGGCAACGTGTCCTAGATCGTGGAGGTTATATATGGCTCCCATCCGGCAACCTGAGCTAAGTTCATACAGACCAGGAATCTATCTGCCTTGAAATAGTGTGCAGGTCATGGCGTAGAAATCGATTGTCTGTCTGAGGTGTGAAAGTGTGATTATTGTTGTACGCGCTGGTCCGCTGAGGAAAAGGAGGGGGGGGAGGAGGAGGAGGAGGGGGTGGGGGGTGTACTCATGTCGTGCACGGCCGTAGTCATATGACCATAGACCCTCGCATCCCTACAATGCCGGGACGGAGCACGTTGGGTTTTCACCAACCAGGCAGTCATTGCTTGCACCAAGCGCGAAGCGCCGTGAGGTATTGGGCGAGTCGCATGGAGGGTGAGCTGCATCCTGCTAAGAACCGCTTCTGAGGCGCACTTGCATATGGACGACAGCTTTAATGAGTTAATTTAATTTCTGGTGTGGCCACTTCCGGAGACAGCAATGAGTTTTACTATGTAACTGCCTCGCGGATGCCTTACCATATTAACACTACGTGATACGACCATTCCCCTTGTGCGGAGCAAAGGTTCTCCACCCCGCACAAATGATCTACTCGACCGCCAGCTTTGGTGACCGCCAACAAAAAAACGGCACCCTGTTTGTCTAGCTCACGCAGCTAGTGGCGTGTTTTACAGCGTCGTTGCCAACCGACGCCAACCCAACCTATAAATACATCATACATTTATAGGGGGGGAGGGGGGGAGGAGAAGGAGGAGGAGGAGGAGGAGCATAACCGTTATGACCAGTGCCTTTCTCTATTTCGTGCGAAACCAAATATGTTCACGCGGTACCCAACAGGTCCTAAAATCCATCAAATACGAACACTTCTATTCTATCGCATTCAAGAGCGGTGGGTACAAACGTTTGTCGCCAACCCAAGTCAGCAAAAAAAACTACGAAGTCGGACTACGAATTAACTGCCTGCGATATCATAGGAGCAACGTGCATGGCACAGCACATACTTCGTATACAGTACCTCTTCGTGTTCTTGAGGGCGTGTCCCTGATCCGATGCCCGCCTTATTGACCCCCCGAACTCCGCCGTCAAGCCAAACCCTTCCGGAATACCAAGGGCCACGCTCGTGCTTGTCGCAAGCACCGTTTTCAGGGTGTTGGGCGTCGGTGGCGTTCCATCCGCCAAGCTCACGATCGGCGGCAGCAACGTCGGGCAGGATTCCGATCCCCGACTCCACATCCTGCGGCGGCTCTGGTCGATGATTCCCGCGGGCACCGGTCTTCCGCGAAGTCGCTTCCGCCGCTCACGATCCACCGTTTCCCCCGACGTTTCTGGTTCACCCCCCACCCCCCTACCGCTGGCGTTAGCGTCGGCGTTGGCGTTAGTGTTGATGTTTCCGCCGTCAAAGCCACCACAATCAACGACCTCGTTCGACCAAAAGGGCCCGTCTCGGTTTTTTCGCTGCTGCACGGTCCTCTCGCGCCGCCGTTCCCGCTGCTGCATGTGGTGCGCGATGTGACTGCCCTGCTGCTGCTGCTGCTGCTGCTGCTGCTGCTGCTGCTGCTGCTGCTGCTGCTGCTGCCGCTGCTGCTTGTCCTCCCCACCTTGACGGCGCGCTTGCGGGTCGTCTACCGTGGTCCTTGATTGGCGCTCTTCGAGCTGGCGCGACCGCCGCCGCGCCTCCGCCGCCTCTCGCGCGAGGCTGATGAAACAAGCCACGTCGAGCATCATGGTGACCAGGGTGGCTTCCTCCTTCGCTCTGGAGAGATGGAGGACGGCGGCGGCTTCCGACGCCCTGCCGTAGGACTGTGCGAGCGCGACGAAAGCCACTTCGTTGTTCACGTCCGGGTGAGCTCGTCGGACCACGGATATTCTCTTCCGCACCTGGGCCTGCAATCTCATGAGGGCGAGCGAGGGCAATTGGGTCGGAGTTTCAAGCGGGGGCGGTCGAACGAACCCGAAAACGACGGGGACAACGCGGCTAAACTCCCTCCGAGTAATAAATCATCACTGTGACACGGAAATGTAAGGACCTTTGGGGGCGTAAAGATGAATCACGAATGGTCCTTACTTTTCCGTCCAAATTGGTACCTGGTGTATAACAGCGAACCTTTCCGACGCCTTGTGCAGGGTGAAACGGCGCTTGTGTTCGGCGATGGCGTAAAAAATGGAATGAACGAGAGGTGTCTCTTAACAGTGAGATGCGGTTGTGTGGGTCTCGCTTTGACCTTTCAATTCACAATGCGCTTTCGCCGATGTGTCAAAGGTCGCCTGCGTCTGAGTGCAGCACTGCCTAAGGTGCCCTGTGGCCGCTCTAGAACATGTATGAGCAGCGGTTGACACAATCCGCGTATGATGCGCGTGAACGGCGTATCTGCAGTGTGTTACTGACCTGTGGGTAATTTTGTAGCGATAGTTCGCGGGTTCTTTTGTGCGAAACTACAGTAACTCCCTCCGATGATACACTGTCTTATGTTTACGTTCCAACACACCCACGCTACAGCAGGTGGCGGGGACTTCGAGCCCAAGACGGTCAGGCCCCTAATTGCATACCACTGAGCGGTGGTACGGGTGTTTGGTGGACGTATATTAATCCGCATATATTCTTACCATATTTTTCATGGGACGTTTCAGGAAGCCGCCCCGCAGAGCAAGCCTGTCTATAAGACACGACTAATGAAAACGCACTCGGTTCATCTCTCTCTCTCTCTCTCTCTCTCTCTCTCTCTCTCTCTCTCTCTCTCTCTCTCTCTCTCTCTCCCTCCCTCCCTCTCTCTCTCTCTCTCGACGATCACCGCGAATCTGCTCAACTTTCGGGACGCACGCACAGACGACGCATGCTACGGTAGCCTGCATGCAGGTGCACCACCATCTATTTTCGGAGGGTGGTCACTTGAGGAGCCCTCTATACCTGCAGTAGCCTGCACACTGATTTTGCGGGGAAAACAAAAGTGCTGCCCGACGAACAAAACCCATGGCCTGAGTACACAACCATACTGCATCAAAAAGAAGAAAATTCCGAAGATTTTGGATTAAGGAGCCTTTAACCCTTTTAGGACTGCAGACCCGTTTTGGGGACAATCTACTCTAATTATAAGTAATTTGTCCCCAAACGGGACTCCAGTCCTGTAAGGGTTAATAGCCTTTCATAGGTCATTCCGAAACCGTTTCAGCCAAAAAAAGGTACACCCCTATCGTGGCACGCGTCAAACCGACAAACTCACCTCACTATCGAAGTACCTGTGAACCCGGCTGAGAAAAGACTCCCACCGTCGAGTGTATCGCCGCGATCGCTCGGCCGCCTTGCTCCACCGCTTGCAGTCACGCTTACCTCGGGGGTCCTTCGGAGGCGGCGTCCGCATGTCAGCCCCCTGCCCCTCACAGCCAGCTCGCCCTCCTCCCTCGGGGCGCCCTCCGCCCTCGTTGATAGTCCTACTCGGGTCGTCGTCCCGCCGTGGTATTCGAAAACCACCGCCAGTCTCGCCGCTCCCGTAGGAGGGTAGGGTGCTCCCGGTAGAGATCCTGCGGGCCGTGGTGCTTGCGCTGGCCTCGGCGCTGTAGGCGCTTTCGGCCCCATAGGCGTCGCCGGTGGGCGCCATGCGATGCGGCGGGGCGAAAAACTCCACCCATTCCGAGCCCCCGTTGTCGGACGGTACGGCGGCCGCCGCCGCCGGACAGCCGTTCACGGCACCGCTCGCGGCCGCCGCTGTCGACGCCATCGCCGAGCCCTCGACGGGGAGGGCCTTGTCCGCGATGGTAGCCGGCGACGCCGTGCTTTCGAAGCCTTCGACCCCCCCCGGCGGCGGTAACGGGCGAGCCTTTAGACCGCCGGCGGGCTCCCAACGGCGGGCGATGCTGGGGCTGTTGAGCGCATCGAACGGGGGGGTGCGAGACAGCGACACCCTTGCCCAATCGTTTTCGCCCACCACCGCTAGCATTTGGCTGGGTTCTTGTGGACCCGGCTCGGTAGTGGGCGCGACAGGGCCCTCGTGAAGAAGCCGAGCCGTTGCGGCGACCTCGAGACAAGGGGGTGGGGCTAACCGTTCGTCCAAAGGTGATTCGTCGGCGGGTGGCTCGACATCGGCGTCTCCAACCACCGAGGTTTTCGCGCTTTGGCACGGAAGTGGGTGAGTGGTAGCGACAAGGTCATCTTCGATGGGCTGCAGCTCTTCCTGGCATGGAGGGGAGGCTTCTTTTTCGGTTTCTGAGCGCACCGTACTGTCCAAGCAGATTGCCTGTCCAGCCTCCCGGGCGACGTCGATGGCGGAGGGTTCGCTAGTCTGTTGTTCAGGGGGAGGGGTAGACCCGCGCTCGTGGTCGCCTGAGGTGGAGTCCTGCGATCTGTGAGAGGACGGCTCCACCGCATCCTTGTCTGAGGGCGTCGCTTCTGCGGTGCGCGTGCCTTGGTCAACCCCGTCGCCATCGAGCTGCTGCTGCGACGCTGTTGGAGGCCGTTCAGTTGGTTTCGGCCTCTGAAGCTCTGTTGCCCCCTTTGTTTTCAGCCACTCCACCGCATCGACACGCGCTGCCTCTGCCCTGTCCTGCAGATAAACCGCCCTCTCCCCAGTCTCTCGGAGCCACGCCGAAGCATCAAAGCGGGCGCCCTGCACACGCGTTTCCTTGCCCCCGACGTTGTGGAGCCACGCCACAGCCCCGGCTCGATCTTCGCTGGCTTTAGCCTGCGTGGATTTAGCTCTACCGCCAACCTCAGCGAGCCACACCACAGCTCCATCTCGATCTTCGCTGGCTTTAGCTTGCACGGATTTAGCTCTGCCCCCGAACTCCGCAAGCCATACAACAGCCTCAACTCGATCTTGGCTGGCTTTGGCCTGCGTGGATTTTGCTTTACCACCAACCTCAGCGAGCCATGCCACAGCCCCAGCTCGATCTTCACTGGCTTTCGCTTGCGTCGATTTAGCCTTGCCTCCAACCCCGGCGAGCCATGCCACGGCGTCCGCTCGAGCTTCTGCGGCGCCAGCTTCGAGGCCCTTTTTCTGTACCTCCGCCTCTCGGGAGCAGGACAGAACCTCGGCAGCCGAAGCCAGGGGCTCGATGTTTTCAGGAGTGTGATTCGATCCGGGGGCATTACCTGGTTCGGCACTCGGGAGATTCGTTTCCTCCAGGCCGATTGCCGGCGTCGATGTTTCCGGCTGGTGTTCGGCGTCTGTGCTCCCCTCCTTGTCCCCGTCCCCGTCCAACCCGCTCTCCTCAGCCTGTGTTTCACAACAGTCTTCTTGTTTCTCGTCGGGCGAGCGCGGTCCTATTTGACCGGCCGGTACTTGGTCGACTTCTGCGGGCTTGGCAAGCGGTGGGTCCGCGGCAATGCTGACATCTCCACCATCGTCACTGGCGGCGCTACTTTCGGCGTCGTTAGCGGCAGTCTTTGTCGCTGCTGCTGCTGCTGCTGCTGCGGGCACTGTGCCGGGGACGCACCCAGGCGGCACCGCAGACTGGATGGTTTGATCCTTTCGGGCATCACCCACGAGCCCCCCAAGATTAAGGTCACCTGTCATCGAGGCGCTCGCGGAAAATGCCAAATCCGCTACCACTGTATCTCGGAACTTGTCCGCGAGGTAGTGGGCCACAACTGCACGTCGGAGGAGAGAAGCAGGCGAAGGTGGGCTGCTGCTGTACGCACCTTGATCGATCCCTTCCCCCATCTTCGTGCTTAGTGCCGCATCTGTCTCGAGATTTTCCCTCTGGCGGATATCCACACCATTGGGCTCGTCCGGATGATGGCGACCGCTGCTACTGACGTGGTCCAAGGTCTCCGTGGGCGAGCGGGGGGGAGAGTCCTCGGCAGTTTTCGGACACGGTTCCGGTTCAAGGTCAACCTCCGGATCAACGCTGTCGCTCAGGTCTTGCTGCGGAGTGGCTTGGGGCATCGGCGGTGCAAGCGAGTGGACCACATCACCGCTCTCCCCAGCCTGCGTTTGCTCGATTCTGTTGGTGTCTCGTTTCTCGGCGCTGTGCCGCTGTCTACTATCGTTTACGTTTGAATCTGGTCCACCTTCCGATGTTCTTTCGGCCTCGGGCGAGGGCTCCGCGAGGCTGGCATCTTCGGGCTCAACAGTGCCACCCTCGTTGATGTTGGCGGCAGTCCCCAAGGCGTGCGGACCACACAAAAGGGGTGCACACAATGCGGCTTGCTCGCCTGGCACGCCCGTTGTACCCTGCGAATACGCATTACCGCTGCCATAGTTGTTGATCTGTGCCTCGCTTTGCACGCCGGTCGCGCTGTCAAGACCACACGCAGCACTTGACGGTCTGGACGATACGATCGCGTCCGCCGCCGCCGCCCCTCCCCGGACTTCGTCGGATAGGCAGCCAGTCACGACTCTGTATCGAGGGGAAGCAGACGGAGGTCTGCTGCCCTTCGGCTCGCTGCCAACCCGTACCTCACTTTGTACGCCGGTTTCGCTGTCAAGACCACACGCTCTTGGCGATCTAGACGATGCTACCATCGCGTCCGCGGCCACCACTCCGCGGACCTCGTCCGAGAGGCAGCCAGTTACGACTCCACATCGAAGAGACGCAGACGAAGGTCTGGCATCGTTCGCGTCGCTGTCGACCCTTGTTGCCTCACTTCGCACGTCCGTCGCGGGTTCAGGACCACACGCGCTTGGAGGTCGAGACGAGGCCACCACGTCCGCCTCCACCAATTCGCTGACTTCGTCCGGGTTGCAGCCAGTCATGACCTTATATCGGAGAGGGCTAGGCGGGGGCGTGGTTGCTTTTTCTCTCGTATCGCCACCGCTGATGCGTGCCTCTGTCGGTGTGCTTTCTTCCCCCGCCGAGGCGGGACTGTCAAGCGAAGACCGACTCTCGCCATCATCCGCTGGGTCGTCCTGGCGGGCACTGCTGCTGGAGTCGGGGTTCTGCACGGAAGAAGACGGGGTCAAAGACGGGTGGGGAGTGGGGGCATGTTCTTCTGAAGGTGCCGGCTGTGGCTCATCCTCGGCCTCATTCGTCGGCGGAGTCGAGGGCAAGGTGCCGGTGGGCGAAAGCGTAGGCTGGCCTGGGGCAGCACTCTCGCTCGCATCCGGTACAACCTCCGCACCCGAATCAGTTACTATTCCGAGTTTTTCTTCCTCCGGCGGCGTGCCTTGCGCGGCTCGCGATGGCGGCGAGGGGGCGGCATCGCCGCTCTCTTTGTCGGCCAGGGTGTGGTCCACTCCGCTCTTCTCGCCTTCTGCCCCACCGTTGCTGAGTGGTTGTCCGTCCTGTCCGTCCTGAAAGGACGGTTCTCCGGCATTCGCGGACACCTGTTTGGCGATGGGATGGGGCGCACCGCGAGGTTGGCATCGCTGGCGTAACAGCGGTGTTGCATTCGTTGTGCTACCGTCGGCAGCCCCCACTGCAAGCAGACGCGTGCTATTTGCTTTCTAGGGGTAGCACCCGAGTTTTCTGACGTTGTGGTACTCACTTGACGAATCCTATACTCTTTGTAGTTGTAAGTAAAGGCTGATTTTGATTAAAACAAACAACTAAAAAGAGCAACCCGATAAATCAATCTCAAAGCCTGCAGTAGGTATATGTAGGAATTATATGATACAACACTATAAAACAAAATGGTATTCCAACGACACTGGGTTGAGGAGCATGCTAATAGTCAGGAATACATATTTTTCGGCCAAAACGTGCTGCAAGTACCTCCCTACCCTAGCATGCCTCGGCGTGGAGTATGAGTAGTAGGCAGAGGAGGCGGACAACATTGTGACACTGAAAAATTCGGGCGCCCTTCACGATTTCGAGCCAACTAAATATCCGCAGCAGCGAAGGACTCTTTTACCTGCGACGCCGTCTCCGCCCCAACCGTCTCGTGGAGCTTGTCCGAGAGGTAGTCGGCCACGACTCTGCGCCGGAGGGAGGTGGACGACGATTGGTTGTCGCTCGCACGACGCCCGGCCGGTGCCTCCTCTTCTGACGCGCTGTGTACCGTGGCTGTCGTGGAAGGTTCCGGCGAGTAATCCCTCCTGCTGCCACTCTCGGAGCCGTCCGGAAGAAGACTGCTGCTACGGCAGGGGTCCTCCATCGAAGGCGAGGGCAAGGGGGGGCCAGCCGACACTTCTTGTACCATCGGCACAGGGTGAAGGTCATCTGCGCTTTCGATCGTCGCCGGCATGGACGAGCCAGTGGCTCTGTCACCATCGTCGTCAGGGGGCGTTGCCACTGTACGCACCCCTGGCTCAGTCATCGGGGGCAAATAAGACGCTTCTCTCTGGTCTTGGATGCAATCCGCGCCTGATACACCCACGACGGTTTCGTCACGGTTTGCCGAGGGTTCGGAAGGCACGCTTCGGGTTTCCGGGTCCAAGGCTACCTCGCCGCCTTCCGCGCCAACCGTGCCGCAAGCGCCCACAAGGCCATCCGCGGCGTAAGGGTCCCGAACAGAATCTGACGAGAGCAGACTAGGGCTTCCGCTGTCTGTCACCGATTGTTGGTCGTTCGAGCTTTCGGTGACTAATGCCACGGTGGCGTCGGTCGATTGTTTTGTGTCACCGTCAGCGATCTCCGCTGGGGCAGCGGGCACCCGAAGAGACTCCTCCTCTGACGCGGTGAGAACCGCCAGATCTTGAGTTGTTCGCGGCGAGTGGACCTGCGCAGCGATCGGGGACGCCCCACTGGTATCGTTGGATGTCTCGCCCACCCCCTGCGTGCCACCGACAGCTGAAACTGCCTCTTGCATAATCTCCTGAATGTAGTCGGCAGCGGCTCGTTTCTCGGTGGAGATAGGCGAGTCGGGGGGCGGTACGAAACCCTCGCCATCGATCTGGCCCGTGTCGTCCGTATTTGTGACACAGTCGTCATCGTCGTCGATGGTGTCGGAGGTAGACAGACTCGGTTGTAAATCCGTCGCTTGGGCCGAATCATCCGCTGCCGGGAGGTCACCTTGTTGTGGCGGGGGCTCCGTAGAACCGTTGTTCGTGGCCTCTACACGAAGCTCAGATGCCGATTCAGGTGTCGATTCCCCACTTTTCGGCGCCAATGTTGTTCCGGCTTGCGGCTCCTCATGGACCACGAAATTATCGATATTATCAAGGTCGCGAGGTGGGAGAGGTGCCGCCGCGTACGCGGGGGAAGGAGAAAGGTCGCCCTCTATCCCATCCTCGCGGTCTTGAGACGATACCGAAGCTGGGGATGTCGAGTCCGAACGCGCTGTTCGCGGGGTCTGCGCCCCTTCTGTTGGGCACTTGTCCTCTAGCGGCGGCTTACACAGCGGCGCGCTTGTGTCTCCAATGCGATTCGCGGGAGAAGGTGGCGCGCACGCGTACGTTTTATCTCGCGCTCTCGCCGTTACAACAGCCGCCACCGTTACCAGGCTGGTTGCAGTTATATCGTCAACAAACTTTAGAGCCGCCACGGAGATTTGCGAACCCGGTTTAGATCTGTCGTGCCCTGACCCTTCATGTTCGTCCCGATCTTCCGCTAGGGTCGGACGTAACGCCTTTTCTCCCAGACCTTCGGCTGCCACTAACCCTGACCCTCTCGTCTCGCCACCCTCTCCGGAAACCTTCTCCGCGGGCACAGCGTTCACCGCCGCCTCATCGGAGCAGATCACAACGGCACTTTCCGGCGGAAGGCTTCGGTCATCTCCCAGCGTTTCCACGGCCTTGGCCGCGACCTCTGCCCTTGTTGTGGCGGGTAACAGAGTCTCGAGGTAATCGCGGACAACAAGGTGTTCGACGGAAACCTGTGGGGCCGCGGCTGCGCACACGGCACTTGCACTGCTGCCGTCCCCGCGAGTGTCGTCCGACTCTGTGTCGTTAGGGGAAGCGCCAGAAGCAGAAACTGGAAACGAACCGAATTCTGGCGACTCTAGTTCTTTCCCAGCAGAGGACGAGGCCGCCGTCTCTTTTTCCTCCCCCAGCGCACTCGATGGAGCGGGCGTCTCTAGCAGCGGCTTTCGTGGCACCTCGTCTGGTTTTGAGGTTTCAACCTCTGGCGCAGCCACCGCTGCGGCCACAGCCTTAGCTGCCGCCAAGTGCATATACTTGGCAACGACCGTTTCGATCAAGATATGTGAATCTTGTTGTGCGGGATCATCGATGATGCAGTCTTCTTCCAAAGGTGCAACCGCCATCGAATTGTTGCTGCCAAGTGTGTGCTGCAGGGCGCCGCCGGTGGACGGCTGTGGCATAGCGATTTCTGCTGGACTCTCCTGTTGCGTCGAACTAGTGCGTGACGTGTCAACGGCGTCGCTGGCACCTTCCGCTAAAAGCTCTCCACCCACTGCCACCGATTGAGGCAATTCGGCCACCCCGTGAAAGGCGCCGATATCACTCGCATCTTCCCCTTCGGACCCAGACGCTACAACGGTGGAGCTTCCTCGAGTAGAAGCAAGTCCGACAGAAGCCTCGAGCACCTCGCCCTCTGCAGTGGATGCTAACGTCGTACCGGAGTCGCTACCAGATGACCCCTCTGACATCAGCACCGCGTTGTTCTCAACCGCGGCCTCCAAGGTCCCCGCTACGCTGTCGCTCGTAGCTCTTGAATGCGCGCCCCCCCCTTCTTGGATGTCGGTTGCTGTGGCCGATAACTCGCTCACGCCACTCTGTTGCTCATTCGAGACGAACCCGTCGTCCTCAGACACGCTGCTTCGCGTAGGAGAAGCCGTGCTGCCCACATTTGCAGCGGTTTGGTCGTCATCCGTTACCGAGGTTTCGGCCGAGGCTACCTCGCGTTCCAGGTGTCCAGCATCTGGCCCCGATGACGAAAGCGAAGCTTGCTCGTGTGCATCGTCGAGGACGGCGCCGTCCTCCTCATGTGTCAACAACGACGCTCGGAGCGCCTCGCGATCATCGTCTACGAGAGATGCTGAAGAATCGACGGAGGGGTCCGTAGCCGGCGTTTCCAGCGTTGTGCCGTCGACGCCGCCCAACTGCGGAGCGGAGGCACGAACAGAAAAGTACGAACGGGTCGATATAACCGCAAAGGCTACATAGCAGTAATGGTACCAGGTGTTGGTAGTGTTTACGGCTTTTGGCGACTGTTGATATTGTACGCAAACTCCATATTTTAGCTACACACATTATTCCAAGAACTTTCTCACAGGTGGTCGAGGTTGTACAGGGTAACAGTTAGGGTTTAGAGTCAACGACATTCCAATCCTTTTGTCGAAGCTGGTGCTAAGTTGTAAGCACGGCTCGCAAACCCATTCACGCTTTTTCGTAGCTCAGTGAGCGTCGTACTACTGTACGTACTGTACTGTAGTACGGCTTGTACGTACGTCGAGGCAATGCCATTTTGGGGAAGTGCTGACAACATGAGTACAAATACGTTCGTACCCGCAGTATGCAATCCTCATGTCGTTTTGATTGGAGCATACGCAGCACCAGGCAAGTGCGAAAACGTGGTGCTGCACGTGAGGAACTCAATAACGCCACCCGGAAAACAACCGCACGTTGAGATTTTACATGTATACGAGCATACAGCAGTGGTGACACTTACCGTACATATATACTATCGCCCTGATTGCATGAGCACGCTCCTCTGTAAGACACGCAGCCACTCTCTGTCGCTCGAACTGGTGTGATTGTATACCAGGTATTTCATGTTTTGTTGGTTTTAGAAGGGGTGTGACCTACAGTACAAAGTACTACTGACACCCAAACCCTAAGTCAGCGCTGACCGACTAGTCTACGGTAAGCTACGTACGTACGTACGTACGTACGTACGTACTGCAGTACGTACTGCAGTACGAAGGTTGCCGCTTTTAACTTCTAACCAGCATGCTTCTCTTGGCAGCGAGAATGCACGTGCCAGAACCATTGATGAGCCATCACTACTACTGCTGTCGCATCGAATACTGCAACATAAAGTACATAAAGGAATGGGAATCTTTTAACGGCGAGTGTGAGCTTCGCACGTACACGATCCAGAACCGGCTTTCACCATTATGGTAGGCCCAGCAGCCCCTTCACCCTCAAGATCGTCGGCTTCCATTCCCTGCTGCTGTGGTACAAGTCGGGCCGCCCCCTCTTCCCCTCCTCCATTTTCTGAGCTTGCTCCGTGGGCGTTGCCGTCGTCGCCTAGCAGCAGTGCCGTAGCCGTCTTGTCCACACCCGACGGATCTTGCAATGGCTCACCTACTTCCTCTACGACCTTGATCGCGGTGGAGCCCGGCGTTCTTTGGACTTCAACCTCATCCATCCGCCGGCGTGGGTTGAACTTTCAGGTTTCTGGGCATGTCTACTATTCATGTAGCCCTGCCGTCTACGTACAGCCAGTCGGGATGCCGAGATGTGCGGTGGCTTTGCGTTGGTTCGGTTGGTTCCGTTGAGAATTACGCTCGTTTGTTCCGGTTCAAGAAGACTTGCCGGAAATTATGTTCCGGTTCAGATTAATTGCCCCGCATATTTCGTCGTCGCTCGTCGTGCCTCGCCTCGCACCTCTCGCCTCCCACCGTTAATAGACCAGTATCATAGACCATTCTTCCTCGTACTTATCACAGACCACTACTCGTACACAACACATACTTGTGGCGGTGGCAGTGGTGGAATGGTCATGTGCCGCCATACGAAGCGTTCTTCTGTGTTCGTCACATGTCGCATTCATTCTTTGTTCCGGATCTGTTACTGTAATATTAAGTCGTTCATCTGTGAGTACGAGCGATTGAGTGGTTGATACTCAACCATGCAAGCCACGTTTTTTGTTACTCGTCGTATCCCCGAGAAAAAACTGGCCTCGTGAGAAATACCGGTATCATACCCACGCAACATCAACACACATGCATGCGCTTCGTTTTTATAAAAAAAATGTTACTATTAACTTGCTATTAATACAAGTAATACATACGTCGCTCATCACTTTTCTACTCTCTTCTACTCGCACAGTACGTATATACGTAGCTCAATCAGTTTGTCGGAGGTTCGCACCCTCAGCTGCATTTTGGACAACAAACCCGTCGGCACGTCGAAAATGCCCCGCCCTCTTTACCTGTTACTACTGTACCTGTTACTTTTTGTTCAGCGAGTCGGGCGGTTGATGATGGTGGTGCTCTTTCGTGTTTCTAGGGCTGTTCGCGGGTCATGACCCGACCGGCGGGTCGGGCCAGAAACCGTTCAAAATCTCACGGGTCGGGTCGGGCCGGGTCAAGAGGTTTTCAAGTCTCGCGGGTCGGGTCAGATCTCACGGGTCGGGCCGGGTCAAGAGGTTTTCAAGTCTCGCGGGTCGGGTCAGATCGGGTTAAGGGGGTTTCGAATCTCACGGATCGGGTCGGATCGGGTCAAGCGGTTTTCAAAATCTCGCGGGTCGGGTTGGGTCAGTTGACCCGACCCGACCCGTGAGGTTTGACCTGACCGGCGAACAGCCCTGGTTATTTTTAATTCCAAAGGAACCTACGTAACATAAACGGCCAAAGTACAGTCAATACCTGGTACGAGTATATACGTAGCAGTAGAGGACAGGGTGTGAGATACTACTTGAACTAATAAAATGTACCGCATCGTTTATTATTGCTTGCCCTAGACCTGCTTTACGAGCACGCTCAAATACACACACATACTAAAAACAACATCCCGATCGCCCGCAACCAAAGTCCTGAACCGCGACCCATCGAAGCAAGTTTTTTCGACTTCTCTTTTACTGCTGCGCAAGCAGTGAGTGCGCCAGCGGTGAGTTCGGCCAAGGCTATAGTGGGCGCCCACAGGTAGGCCCGTCTAAAAGACAACCTAACTCTGGATACTTTGGAGGCTGGCCATGTGGGCGCGGACTGCTACCAACGCCGACTGACATCTCCACCGGTACTCCAATGTACTCGGTATGATATGATCAGGCCAATCAAATGCCTGCACTTGCCCAACGCAACGTAGTGTCTGCGTCTCGTCGTTTCGGGTGAATTGGCCGCACGAGGGGCCGCAAGCCTACCCGGGGGTCTGTCTACCCACCGATACGAGTCATGTGCGGACGAAGCCACGCAACCCTGCTCTACCTCGCAGAAATAATAGCTGCAGAGCAGTCGGCATCCCCTGATGAGTCGTAGAACGATGAAATATCTTAACGTTTTCACGGCAATCGAGTTCTGAGACTCTCACTGACTAATCATCACACCAGAGCACGGACTCGATCTCGGCCTTGGCGTCGCCATTCCCCCCAAATCGACCAGGGGTACATTTTTGGTACATTTTTTTTTCTACGGTTGCTAATAGTACACACTTCGTCATGTAGTAGAGCTCTCATGACTGCGCCGGCTTCCGCAGCAAGTTCCACCCCGCCCAAGGCCTTTACGCACGAAACTTTCACACGAAACCCCCCTAAACAAATGCCAATGATCTGTGCACTTGGGTCGAACAAAAAAGAAGGAAAAAAAAAATTATTTTTATTTTATTTTTTTTCATCGTGCGTACCAGGCACCTACAGTAGACACAAAAGGGGAACCACATCATCCCCCACATACTCTCACTACCCAAACTAATCACCAATAACTACACGTTTTCTAGCACCTACCCGCCCCCCCCCCCCTACCCCTCCCCCCCCCCAGACCCTCGAAAAGTATAGCGACCATCGTACATTCAGCAACGCGCACAAAAGCGCACTTGCCGCCCACCTGTCATCCCCGTGGCGATTCCAAAATCGTTCAACCAACCGACCGTCGGTCCCCTTCCGCCACAAGCCACCACGAGCCGTCACAAGCCCTCTTGGTCTTCCGGCTGGAACAGACCGACCATGTGACCGTCCGGGCTTCGCACCGACGCCATCGCCCCGTGCGCCGGGTACTTGATCGGCCCGTCGAGGTGACCGCCCATCTGGAGCGCTCGCTGGACGGCGTGGTGCATGTCTGGCACGTCGAAACACAACAGCGGGGAGTACCTGCAGGCAGCGAAGGGTGGGGGGGGTGACTTATGTTGCCGTGTCGGGGGTCATGGGTGACTAGTGTGAGCCAGCATCTTTGAGGAAGGACGGTAGGAGGGGGGGTGGGAGGGGGGGGTACTGCATTTGTTGCTTGCCTTACTAGTCATTTGACCATTGACCACGCACCCCTTTCGAGACGAAACACCGTGCCTACTCCTAATAGAGACAGACACCTCCAACATGTTTTTTTTGGGGGGGGGCAACTGCGTCAAATATAATGTCACGTAATTGGCCAAAGTGTAGCACAAAACGTGGGGCAACAAAAGGTGAGGCCAGGCAACGAAGGCGGAGGCGAGCCAAGATCAGACCCCCAAAGAAACGGAAACTAGCAAGACTGTATGCTAGAGACACGAACAGCGCGCGGGAAGTTAAGGAGAGGAGGAGAGGGGGGGGGGGGGGGGGGCGGTGGTGTTATAGTAGTTGTTTCACGAGACACACAAAACAAAAACGTGGTTAGAGGTGCCGTACATTGCTGCCTCAACACGACCCCTTCCACTTCACCCTAAACACAAAAAACAAAACAAAATAAGGTGGAGGCCGCTGAATGTCCCCGCCATCTTATTTTTCGGGGTTTCCCAACTTTACTGCTGTGCCATACTGAAATCCAACTTTAATTCCAAGTAGTTCGTCCCCAAAAGAGGCTTGGAATTCTAACAGGGGTTACGGGGGAGCTTGATGTCGGGCCGACGGGCTCCTCGCCGCATTCACGCCTACTCCTGGAAGAAGCGATTGTCATATCTCTCTTTAGAGGTAGGTTGTCCAAACGCGTCGGGTACTGTTAATACATTGCGGTAGTGCCGCCGCACACAGCGGTGGCACACGTGGTGAGCTCTGCAACTACCCCACACAACCGATTCCAAACATTTCCCAACAACACGCCATTCTACTGCTCTACTGCTCTACGACTGTTACGGAGGACCCTAGTAAATAGGACCAAATATTATTAGAAAAAAATAGGTAAATAGATAAGTTTTTTTTTTGTGTGTGTGTGTACCTTAGGTCCCCTTTTTACTATTAAGGTCCCCCATAATTTGTACCGTACTGACGCTGCACTGCAGTCACAAAAAAGAAACCCAGCACGCTCGCTGTTGCGCTGCTGGCCTCCCTCCCCCCCACCATGTCTTCGCACCCCACTTGAAGTGCACGCTTGCCCGGTTTGAGAATACCATTTATCTATAATGCGAATCCGATCAATAGCGCATGCGGTGGGTATAAATAACCGTCGCCTGACCTCCGCCCGAGCGTGTGCCCCGCAGTAGTACGAGGTAACGCCTTCCGATCGCCTCTACGTACATCACCGCCAGGAAGACGGTCTAATAACCTATACAGCAATGACCCCTCTATAGCGCCGGTATGTGCTTTTAATCGCGGGAAAAACCGGCGCTGTAGCGGCAGCCGGCGCTACTCCGGATTGGGGCATATACATATATAGGTTTTGGTATGGAAACGGAATACTGTGCCAAGCGATTTTACCGGCGCTGAAGCGGGCAACCGGTGCTATAGAGGGACCACTACTTGCAGTAGTCGTAATAGTCATACTTCTGCTTCTCACACCGGTAGGGGAAAAGCGCGAGACGTACGAAGGGACTCCCCCCCCCCCCAACTAAGAGACGCTGGCCATAGAGAAATTTAGCGGATACAAGACAGAAGTAAAAGAAAGGATAGAAAGAAGGGAAAGGCTAGCGCTAAGAAAGAAGGGAAAGGCTAGCGCTAAGAAAGAAGGTGGGAGGGGAAGAACACCTAGAGATATACGGGGGGCTGAGAGAAGGAATAGGAATGAAAAGGTATCCGCACGGCCCAATAGACTTCGCGAAAAAGCTGAAACTGCGATTTCGTGTAGGGGACCTGGACCTGCCAGATAGAAGAAGGAGGTATACCAGTAGCCGGGAGGAGGAGGAAGTAGATGCACAGATATGCCCATGTGGCAAAGCCATAGAGAGTAGAATTCACATAGTGGGAGAATGTGAAAGGTACAAGGAGGAAAGGGATGTGTTAGAGGAGGAGATGATAAAAATAGACGAGTGTGACATATAGCAGTTTGGTGCACTAAATAGTAGCGAGAAAATGATCGCTATCTTAGGAGATAGATGGTGGCCACAGGCGGCGAAACAGGAAGGGGATAAGATTAGCAAAAAGTTTCTTCGTAATATATGGAAACAACGTAATGAGCGCCCAAGTGTTGGAGGTGTCTCTATTAGGAGCAGGAACGGTGCTCCGTCTCGAAAGGGATGCGTGGTCAATGGTCAAATGACTAAGGCAGGCAACAAATGAGTACGCCCCCCCCCCGCCCCCCACTCTCCTCACCTCGCCGCTGAGATTATTCCCGCTTACAGACTGGTCTTCCACTACTACCGTGCAAAACACAACCACGAGCGAGCTGTTGTTGCTGCTGCTGCTACTGCTGATGCTTCCCTCAGGGCGTGGAATGGAACAAACAAGAGCACCGCCGAACATACATTTACACACTGCTATGTTGCAGAGGAAAAAAAAAAACGGCCACCGGCCAGCGGAACAAACAAAAAGACGTAAAATCAACTACTGCAGCAGCCACGCAGGACGCGTCAAGAGCAGGAGGGGCCAGGGGTTATCCGACCGACGCCCCAACGTTTCAAGTTGTGCGTGCTTCCCGTGGCAACACCATGCTTGAGCGTTGCTGCTGTCAGATTAAGCGATGCTATATGACGAGAAGAAGAAAGCAGATTATTCTCACGGGCACATGCGGACTGGAACATGGCACCTCGGTCGACCAAGAGAGGCAGCAGAGAGGATTACCCTGTGGGCGCTACAGCAGCTCGTTTCCCCGCGAGACGGAGAGCGGCCTGCATTTTTTTTCACACACATGGCCCTTCCCTTCGCGGCGAGTCCGGAGGGTGGCGCGCGCGCGGCTCTTGATGGGCGCCTGTGGTGACGTGGCCGTTGTGCGCGACAAGACCGGCGATATTCGAGGGAAGCGCTGCCGCGGGACTCACCGAATATACACGCGCGGGCGCGTTGAGGGCGTCGCCCGACGATACATCTCGCGTATGATGGCTGAGATGCCACAGCACATTTTTGTGGGGGTTCACAGGTGCATCGTTGCCGCTTCGTGTAGCTGTGACGCCACATTCATGTTTTTTTTTTTTTTTTTTTTTTTGTGGGATGACGCGTGCTTACGATAGAGGTGTAGGGTATACCTTTTTTTGGCTGAAACGTTGTTTGAATGATCTAGTACAGGCTCCTTGACCCAAGATCGTCAGAAGAATCATTATTGTTTTCGCCATATACTCGTATGAATACGTATGACTTTCTAGTATACCTAGACAATGGGATTGTTCACCGGGGGGGGGGGTTGAATTTTCACTTTTATTTTCCCTCCCCAAGTCTGTTTTTGTTTGGGTGATGTACGTATTGTAAAGCCTCAAGCGAGGTAATTCAGGAAAAAAATGGCGCACTTTTTACCTTGAGCATGTGTGGGATAGGCGCATTGTCGCCGCTTTCAGATTATATATCGTCGTTGCCGATTTGACATGTTGGAGCTGCTGTACCGTTAGACGGTGGTGATGGTGGTGGTGGTGGTGGTAGCGGAGGCCCCGTGAGCATGGTCGAAGCACGAGCGTAACTGCAACCGAAACCCTAACTCCGTGGACACGAGAGGAGAGGGCGCACGAACCAGAGAGACTGCACTCGTCGAGCAAGCCATCCCGGGCGCACCGAACAGCAGGCAACACCGGCTTTTCCATGAGACAGGCCTCGATGAGGGCAGGGCCCACGGCAGTGGTATGCAAGTACTGCTGTGTTGGAGCGCACGAGTTTGTTGCTCTCGAGCTCGAAGAAACTTCGACGCCATCGTGCAGCAGCACGCGTACGTAGTGAACCCTATTAACGCTTGCAGGAGCAATGGTTTTCTTGGAGCTGCTGGGCAACATCTCGGAATCCTGCCAAAACTTCGATACCAGTGAACGGTTGTTTTGTTTCGTTTTTGCACGGTATCGCGCAGAAAAATATAATGTTGATCGTACTCGGGGGTAGGAGATAAAAACGAGGTTGCTTGCGCAACGGTCCAGAAAATTCGTACAGTAGGGACAATAAGCGTGTACATCCAGATAAGTCCGCAAAATTATCATGTGTGACTGAAATCACGGCAGTATTTATCGCTGTACCAGGTACACACACACCCCGTCGCAGGTCACACGCGCCATCGCAGTATCACACGCAGCTTGCAAATACGACCTTCGAGGGATTTTTCGAGCTTACGGCTTTGGGGCTCAGGCACAGCGACCTGAAAAAACGACAAGGTGCGCCCTTAATCAAGCGCCTAAGAGGAGCATGCAACCTTACCAGTGTCATCATGATGCGCGTGTCACCTACAATTCCTTCCGTATACTCGTTGTACGCCTCGAAAACACATACCTGGTACCTGGCACCCTACGCGGGCAGCCAATGGCTGAGTCTGCCTGTATTAGGTGTGGCCGGTGCTATAATCGGCATTTTGTTTTTCATTTCCCCCCCCCCTCTGAACAATTAACACATCGTACGAGTACGTGTCGAGTCCGGCCAGCCCTATCGCACCAAAGAGGGCACCCGACACACATATACGAGTCTGAGTATACGGGTGCTCTCTAGGCAAGCTCGCTCAGGTTGCTCTTTGAAGCTTTTAAGGCATGCTGCTTGTGTGTCCCCTCCGTTGGCTGTACGCTGGTGTCGTCCTTCACCGAGCTATGCATACGTACAGCACGGGTGTTGTAGTAGATGGTAGTGCAGCAGTGCGCGCTGTTAGGCATGCACCATAATCACTACCAGGTACTCCATAAGTCAGCCGCGCCGTTAGGCATGCACCGCAATCACTTGTCTACGAGTCAGCGCTGACGGGCATATCTAACAGAAGCACAATCATTAGCGCTGACTAAAAGCTCAGTGGTTATGGTGCTTATCTAACAAAGGCATAATCCGGGGTCGACTTGAAGCTCAATACGACAGCAGTAGTCCTCCGGACATAAACAAAGAGGTAACCGCTACGTACGTAGTTGACCTGCGGTTGACACCCGGATTGTGCCTTTGTTAGGGTCCCAGAAAACCACAGGCCGACCACTAATAGCGGTTACGTACGAGTACGTATCTCTTTTTTCTATCCGGAGGACTACTATTCATAGTACTTGTGCGTGGTAAGCTTCAAGTCGACACCGGATTGTGCTTTTGTTCGATACGCACCATAATCACTTCTCCATAAGTCAGCGCTGTTATGATGTTGTCGTACCGTACTCTGTACACTATGAGAGCCTCGTGTATACCGGTACTAAGGGTCGTTCTTATCGAGCAGCCTTTTTCCATAATTTCCAATATTTTTTTCCAAAAAAAAAACAAAACCTTGGAAATATTGGAAATATTGGAAATATTGGAAATTCTTCAGAGGGCAAAATGTTCGGAAGGCTTCACGTTCCAATAAATGGGAAAAAAAAAATGGAAAAAATGGAAATCTAGAAAATTGCGCGAAAACAAATGTTGGAATTTTTGGAATTTTAGGAAATACTTCGTATATGGCTCCGATAAGAATGGCTCTAAGTACCAGAGGTCATGCTGCTGTACTTTTCTACAATAGTTGAAAGCACAGCCAACATACTTTACGCATCAGACTTGAAAGAAACGTCAAGTGCTGTCATGTCGAGACACGTCGGAATGACGCAGAGCAGTATAGCAGCAGAGCAGTATTCGTACAGCAGCAGAGCAGAGCAGCGCAGTGCAACGGGAGTGAGTGCTGTTGGCGACAAGGGTCTACGACGCATACGCTGACCGAGGACGTACACGACACATGACAGCAGTCGTATACCAGGTATACAGCAGTGCAGGACACGTAATAAGAAACAGGCTAATAAGAAAGCCAGGCTGAGATTTAGAGGAAAATACCAAATTCAGGAGTCGTTAACTTGAAATTAGTGTTGAAAGCACCCTTTCTGAAATAAGAAATCCAGCCTGGACCAGATTTCCTGTTTCTTATTACAGTAGTAGGTGTCCTGTACATACTGTACTTGATCGTAGCTGGTTTAAAAATGATGCGTTTGAAACTAGAGCAGCTCGACGAGTGGGCACCATTGGCAATTGGCATGTGATGCGTTTGGCCTTCGTAACGAAACATGTACATACGTACAACCTCATACCAACGAGTACTCGTACGACAACATTTAGACTACGCGTATGATAGGTCCTGGTGTACGTAATACCAGGCACTTGTACCAAGGGTAGGTTGCAGTCTCATTTTGAGGACTTCTACTGGTTGGGGTACGTGTCATATGTACAGCAGAAAACGTACGGCAACTTGCACCACAAACAGACTATGCCAATCCTCTTGCACGCTACCCTGGCCGACATTGGGCAATGCGGACAACACCCAAAATCCTCGTGTCTCGGGCACTCAAGCGAAGCTCACCCAACAGAGCAAGCTGCTTCAGACGGAGCCGCCTTGAGAACAAGCGGGGTTCCTCCTGTTTCAAACTCGGCCATCGTATCAGAGCTATGCTTCAAAGCCAGGCCCAAGCCACCCTCGCCGTAGAATTGGACTCCCTTCCCCACATCCCGTATCAGCAAGATAACACTTCTCGCTCGCATGCCAGCTAAGAGATACCGTGTCCACCGTACCGCTCAGCTCTAGCAACCCGGCACGCACACACACCTGACACCTCATGCCTCGCATTGCCCGATGTTTTGGTGCCCCGAGTCCCGCACAATAATACCGATCTTTTATCACGGAAACCCCCTTCTGAGCAGACCCTTCTTTCTACGTAAGAGAGAGTGCAAAAAAACATGTCACGACTGCTGGAATACCGTTGCAAGATATAGATAACAGCTTCATTCCTCGCTCTTCTGCACTCTTCCCTTTTACCCTTTCTCTATTAATAGTGGTACTTTTTACCATATGATCCTGTCCGCGTTGAGTCGCTCATACCGTGTCGGGGAGGCTACACCACGGCTGGATTGTTGGTGATATATATGGTTCTCGAGCCGGAAGAATGACGTGTGTGAAGGTGATGTGGCGACTCATCATGTGTCATGTCGCAGCGGTCTGGCTGGCCGAGCCACGAGTATTACTGGCATACTCCCCATCGCAGGCAGTGTTTTACCCTGCCGAGGAATTGTCGACGTGTACCGGTAGGCAATATAGTAGAGCCTATTGTCGTGCTAAATGTTCAGTAGCGACTGCAGTACAGCAGTCCGTCAGTCAATATATATCCAGTATCATGGAGTACTGCTACCTGCCAAGGGTATACCCATCAGATACTCGAACAGTGTGGTTCCTCAGCTTAGTTGACCATATATATATATCGAACTGTAGATCCTGGTCCAGCCTCAAAATGTTGTAGCTTGTGTGCATAATTGACAGCACAACAACTAACTGCTGTGCATGTTGTTTGCCTTGATCGCACGGTATGGATCATGATGCTACAGCAGTATGTTCTCCAGCATATTTAAACGGCAGGCACACTGCTCTATCCACAGACCCGCCACCGTGTGTTCACTGTACGTATCATTGCGTGATCGATGTTTTTTTTTTTCACATTTTCTTATCGATAGCTTGCCGTGCGTGGCCGCCGACAGCAGCCACATTCGAGTACCGGACGTTTTATTCGGAAGCACTTTTTTTGTAACGATTGAACTGGAAATATTTAGATGCATGTCAGGTGCATGCGCATGTATTAATAAAAATATGCGTACATTATTACTGTAGGACCTACTGGTCGACGAGGGGCTCGTATTTTACTCCATCCCATGTTTTCGTTTTTTCTCGGACGGTACGTTCGTCACTACCTGTAGGCCCAGCATCATTTTGACCATAAACAGCATCATCAGTGCAAAATGGTTGATTGAGGGCCGTTCCTAACGAACAAAAAAAAATCACGATTCGTGACGTTTTGGCATGACAAAATATCACGATTCGTGATGTTTCTTTCCTAACGAAAATAGGTGCTTTTTCGTCACGTTTCGTGATATTTCAAATCATCAAAAATCCGATATTTTCAAATCCAACGGTATTTGAGGGTGGGGCCAACTCTCGCAGGTAGGTCACGGCCAGGCCGTGCCGGGCCGACCGCGCCCGACCCGGTCCGTGATTCAAGCCATGGGCAGAGGCCCGACACGGTCTGTGATATTCCAACCTCACGCGCCGTCGGCCAGGCCAGGTCCGCGCGAGGTTCCAATCTCGCTGACATGTCGCCTGCTTTGCCTGGCCCGTGAGATTTTCAGATTATTTTTGCTTTTTCTTCACGCTGTGTCTCCTCCTCCTCGAGATTTCGAGGTCATAGCGTGCTCGTTAGCCCGCACCCAGCAGTGTATCTAGGCAGCCGCTCGCTGTCCACAACCGGCGTACGAAGCAGGGCCTGACATGCCCCTATGCCGGCCATCGGATACCGTTGGTGTCGGGTGGGTTACGTAGTGCCTTGATCAGGCGTATTTTGAGCCACGACAAATGTCGCGAATCGTGATTTTGTTTTTTTTAGGAAATTGTAAACAAAATGGCGTCATGAATCGTGAGGTTTTTGTCGCCAAAAAAATCACGATTCACGACAAAAACCTCACGAATCGTGATTTTTTTCGTTCGTTAGGAATGGCCCTGTGAGTGAAGGTGCTACGTTATTTGCCAGAAACAAAAACATGTACGTGTACAGCAGTAGGTTCCGAGCAAGCCGTTTTTGCTCTCGAAACACGTATAATACCATCAACACGGTGGTAACAGCGCAACACCTGGTCAACACGTACGTGCAGCGAAACAGAATGCTTCGGTCGGTGCGCAAAATGCCAATACGGTCTGAGGTAATCCTGAACCTACAACTACTGTAGGTACAGGCATAACTTTACAGACATTACACATCAGGTGATGCCCACAACGAGTCTGCAAACGAATGCCATTATTTGCAGGCATTCGCGACTCGATGGTCTCTACAACGGCAAACCCCAAACTACTGTACTTCGACACTCTTGGTTCTTCTCCGCTCTCCGGTTTGCGTCCGATGTACAGCATGACTCCTCTTCTCTCGTGGTGGTACTAAAGTACAGTAGTGTACTGCTGTAGGCTGTAGGCTCACTATACTGATCTTCAACTGATAATATATGCCCCCTGGACACAACATTAGTACGAAGCTTGGAGTGATTGAAATTTATTGTGTGATTTACCGTGGGAACCCGAGAAATCCCCATGGTAACCCATGGGACTCCCACGTGAACCCGTGGGACGTCCCACAGGAACCCACCGCATACCGTGGGAAATGTAATGGTTCCGGCGGGATCGAACGGGAAGACCACGGGACCCCATGGTATACCGTTGGGTTCCGCGGGAATTCCCACGAATTTTTCCAGAGGTCGGCCCAGACGCTACACATGGGCCCCCACGGCACCTCCCACGGGGTTTTAATCCCACAATAAGACTGATGTTTCCTTGCTCCAAGACCATTGCGTAGAGTCCAAGACCATAGCGGGTTCAAGGCCTATGCTATCCCACGGGAACAGCTGGAACCCACATGAACCCACGGGAATCCCCACTGACTTTCGCTGCATCCCACTGTCCTCTGGATTTTCCGCGGGAATCCCCACGGGCACCAACGGGAAAACTTTAGACACGCAGGAACCCACGTCAATCATTTATAATTCTCACTATCTTCGGCGGTTTCCCGCGGGAATCCCCACGGGCACCCACGGTTTTCTGCGATTTCCCGCAGGAATCCCAACGGGAACCCACGGCTTCCCGCGGGAATCCCCGCGGGCACCCACGGTAACTACGACCGCGGGAATTCGTACGGGCACCCACGGTATTCCACGGTTTCCCGCGGGGAATCCCTCTCCGCCACTACCCGGAAGAATCCCCACGGGAAGGCACGGTCTCCCGCGGCAATCCCCACGGTCTTCCACTGTATCTCGCGATCTTCCGCGAGAATCGCCACGAGCACGCACGGACTTCGGTGGTAATCCTCACTGGAACACACGGTAAACCATGGACCAGATCTCGGAATTGCCATGGGTTTTGGTCAGGCGCTTGCTCCTGGGGCTACGACGAAGTGGCATCCTTGACGGGGTCGAGATTGTCGTGCAAGCATCATTTTTACATTTTGAAATCCTGGAGTCTCCTGGGTTGCCGTGGGAATTCCCATGGAGTACTAGGGGAATGTACAGGGCATTTCCGTCAGACCCCGTGGGCAATCCCGCGGATTTGTTTTGTCGTGGGATATCTCGCGGGATTCCACGGGGGAAAAAACATCCCGCGGGAACCCATGGGATGTCCCACGGTTTCCCGTGGGGTGTACCACGGGTCCCCATAGCTCACCATTGTATAGTGTGGGTGCCTGTGGGTTCCCGTGGGAATTACCTGTCGGAGTCTGGGAAAAAACACTGATGCGTTTTTCTCTCCCAAGCCTTTGTTCGTCCAAACTATACACTGCTCTGGAAGCTAATAGTGATCCTCCAGTGTGACGATGGTCATGTAATCGATAAGTGCAAAGCATAATCTATCGTCGTCGCAGCACGTGACTAACCACAATACAAGGATGTTGATGCTGTCACGTTAGCTCATTTCCCTAAAATCTCGCCCGTGGTCACAAAACAGGCTACACAAATAAAAAAACGTCTCGATGAAAGAAAACAGGTACGACAAACTAAAGTAATAGATGCAGTAGCAGTGCGCAGAGGACGGCACGGACGAGCCGTGGTATGCCATCCCGTATCACTTGCAACCAAATAGTACCAGGAACATGTCCATGGTATAGACACCCGAAAAAATAAAACAATCATACGAAGAGGGGAAACAAATCAGAAGCACAACTACAGGAAAAAAAGGAAGTACATAATAAAACTAACAAAACAAACATGCGCTCAAGGGCGTAGGCCGACTCCCGAGGGGACTAGATTGTTCTTTGCACGACCAGTCCTACGATATGTCCAGCTCATGGACCAACAGTATCATGCTGGGTCTCTTCTTTTGCGTCTTGAGCGTCGAAATCAGTTTATTTATCATGCATACTTCCTTTCGAGCTCGTGACACTATTATTACCAGGGTGGGCGTGAAGGCTCGCCTGTGGTGTTTAATTTGAAAACAAAACGAGTTATTGACGCATGCTACGATGGAGGTGCACCATGTTTTTTCTGAGCTCCTCACTTAAGGAGCGTCATACCTCACCGAAAAAAATGATTTTGGAGGAAACTAAAAGTGCTGCCGGATGTGAAATCTCATGACCGAAGTATACTCTGAAACATTATTCGTCACAAAAATGAAACGTCCGACGAATTTGGGTTAAGGAGCCCGATCGTTCAGAAAGCGATTCAGCCAAAAAGTGCTGCCTCTAACATAGCACGCGTCTATTGCTGTGTTGCTTTCGCTTTCATGGGATACATTGCCCCATACATCACCACAGAAGGGCCGCAAGACGAAACCCTTCGTATGCTGGGTGCTGTTTTGGGCACGTGAGAACGTCAAAAACATTGGCGCGTCCCATAATGTTTTGGTCGTTACTTCTGCGGTGGTGGAAGTACACAGGGGTGCAGCTCGCGACAGGCCTACATTCTCCGGCGGCTTTCTCCCCAAAATGTAAGAGATCAGACAAACATCGGCCTTGGTCTTTCCTTCCCCGACCCACAAAGCGTTTGGACGTTTACCCACAAACAAATATATGCAACCATACTCGAGGGTAGAGGTACAGTACGTGTCCAAAAGTTATGGTACAAGTTCCAAACATATGGCATGCCCTGCATAGCTACGTACGCACCCCACAACAGCATGGAAACAAGCCGTGTGCATCGTAACATGGTGAAAGAGCGTAAAGCATTTCGCGAATGATTGACGTAAGACGACCTTCCAAGAACGAAAACACTATTGAGTGGGCAGTAGTGAGCACGTTCTCGCCCAACCCAGCGTTTTTCGGAACTCAGGGTTGAAGAGGAAACGTAAAAATCCCCATGTTTGTACTTTACTGCGCCCCTCTGAAGCAAAATTGAAACACCGACCGGAGGACGCACGGGCCCACTCAGATGCTCTCAGACCCAAAATGCAGTGCTTCTACTTGGCATGCTTGGCTATGAACGCTGCGATCTTCGGCTCTCCGACAATGCTGTCGTAGAGAGCGATGGCCTTAGGGTAGGAGTCGGCGATGTCGGTGGGAACGCCGTCCAGAGCGCCGTCTTTGAGAGACTTGATCAGGCGAGCGACCGTAATGTCAGCCACAGTCATCTGCCCGAGGAAGCAGGTTGGAGAGCGAATGTAACAGCGGAGGGACGAAGAGTAAGATGGCTCTAAGGCCTAGCGGGAGGGAGTGCGGGCAGAAGAAACAACATCGCGACACAATGCAACCAGGGAAACGATAAGCAACTTCCAGATATATCATGCGTGTTAGAAGGCACTGACTATGTGTGTTAGAAGGTACTGACTGCCGAATAATCCGTTCCTTCTAAGAGCAGAGGAAACCAATCAGAGGTTCGGAACATTAACATTTCAACACGAACACTTCCCGTCTTCCAAGGTCAGCTCGTAGGCCACAGGAAATGCTAGGGGCCAACACGAAATCATGGGTATTTTCCGGCGCCCGCTGCAGGACGATGTAGGTTGTCGTATTGGTGTTTCACCTTGTCACCGAAGTAGACGCCTTCAGTTTTGGAAAGGTGCTTCTCGATATTCTTGAGCCACCTGACATACCACCGGTTTATTGAAGCGCGCGGCAAGCAACAGTGGATCATTCGTCCCCGCGTCATAGGTTTACGCTTCTGGCATCAATCATAATCAAGTACATTTCAGCAGTGTCCATACACGGCACTGATTGTACTCGTAGTGTAGTAGTAGTAGTTGTCGTGGGATTCAAGGTCTGGAAGAAACCGCAACAGAGACAACGTCAGGTAAGGCACAGAGGTAGGTCAGGTTTAAAAATGGAAAGAACACCCGAATCGTAGCACGGACCGAAATACAATGGTTGGACTAGGGTTGGACCGTGCCTCCTTGTGCCGACCGTGTGACGACCGACGGCAGCCCATCTCACCACAAGAACATGCCAATACGCTACCTTTGGCCACCTTTAACTTAATGCGCCGCTGGCTGTTCGTCGCCAACGATTTTCTCGGGGCATGAACCATACACGCGAAACCTAACCGAACGGCCATGCCAACAGCCCGGAGGTCGTATTCAAATGAAAAGCACCACGTCGAGACTCACGTGGGAAAAAAGTTCTCCACCATATTCTTGCGCATTTCCAGCTGAGTCCCCAACCAGGTCGTGGTAACGGGAGTGGCAGCGGATAAATATTATGTCACGAGGGTGGGAGGGTCCGCCGCCGATACACAAGCAATGTGGTATCAATAGTAGTTGTCGAAACACCCAATATAGGGTTTGGAGACATTCGTTGAATCGCGGGGTTAGTGGGACACGGACGAACAGACCCCCTCTTCACCCCCGTGGTTCAAAAGCCCGCACCATACATGAAAGACGCATTAAAAAGGCAAAACATAGCTGCACGAGTCGTCACCGCACGTAAAAACCTAGCGGCAAGCTGACGCTAATATAATTTTCACCTTGGCAACGTGTCTTTACCCTATATGGAATGGATACTGATATCAACGTTGGATTTTGTGCCGAGAGAGAGCGCGAGGAAGGGAGGGAGGGAAGGAGGGAGGGAGGGAGGAAGGGAGGGANGGGGGGGGAGAGAGGGAGGGTCTGCCCATCCGCGGCGTTATCATTTCCAGTAGAACACCAGGTAGAGTAAAGGACGAGTGTGCGAATCCGCCTTAGGTGGGGAGATCACCAACGCGGTGAGGACCGGAGCACGCCACACGTGACAGCACGGCTAACAGCGTTCGCTGGTGGCGCGCGCTCTTCGTCCGTTTCACCCGACAGCTTCAACCAGATCCATACACGAGCATTGCGCGCCTATACTGTAGACATACATTTATAATACATACATTCTCACTAAAGTACCACCGCTGTGTGTAATAAGGCCCTTTTCGGTACCTTCCTCGTCTCGTCCTTCTCTGAGAAATATGGCACGCCTTGCGCATAAAAGTCGGTGGATAACTCGATCGCAGCGTCGCACTTGGCCGCTTCGAAGTCATCGGTAGGGAACAGCCCTGAAAAATCGGAGGAACCCGCGCATATATGAACGATGGCGGGAATTGTTAGGATGCGAGATAGACGAGGCAGTATCGACGTACTGCTGTGGAGCTCGAACGTTGTTTTGCAGGGTGTCTCTGGCGATTCATGAATTATTATCATGTGCTTGGTGCTATACGGTAGCTTCTTTTCTCACACTGTGTCTTCTGGCAGAATTCATCGAGGCAATGCTTATTCATAAAGGACAATAACGCGTCTTCTGGTAGAAGGACCGAGTCAACCCTTCCCCAAGGGGGCACTAACGCCGGTACCATAACTGCATTGCGCATAGTATGCAGGCATATGTATTCAACACACTTCAGCAGGGAAGCAAGTCCGCCGGGAGAATGGGTCGACAAGATGCGACGCTTCAAAGCGCACACCCACGCCTGTATAGTTGCAAAGCAAGCAG
This sequence comes from Saccharina japonica, assembly GCA_008828725.1. Taxonomy (NCBI): domain Eukaryota; class Phaeophyceae; order Laminariales; family Laminariaceae; genus Saccharina; species Saccharina japonica. Next base: position 98,458 of record MEHQ01001674.1, on the reverse strand, counting down.
GCGGTTACATGTGAATGCACACGGCGTTGAGGAGATAATGTGCAAAACTTGTCGGCCTCTGCCGGACAAAGCTCTTGCTCAAGAGCAACATAATGTATGCTAGCCGAGTATTCATCGACGTCCGGCGAGTTTCCCCAAATAGTGCACGCTCCAGACATGCCGGGAGGTAGAGTGAGACGCGCAGCACGGGAAATATGCCACCTGTCCTTGTCTGGTTCGGACCACTACATATTCTACTCTCTGAAGGGCTCAATTTGTTTTTCTATGTACGTTGTCATGTTTGTACCAGTATACCGTTTTTTCCCGCACTGAGTACGTTGGGTATGCAGAGTACACTGCACGACTACTAGAACACCATCCATTACCTGATACCTGATGGTTACAGCAGGATCTACAAGTGTTCTGTGCAGTACCAGTACTCTATATTATGACATCGTAATTTCCATATGTAGATACGATACGTGGTTCTCCGAAGTACAGTACTTGGTTACAACTTTGTAAGCTACTAAGCTACTGCTACGACTGCTCCTACTACTATTATACCAGGTATACTTTACTACTACTATACAGCAGTAATCTAACGTCTCACCGCCAAGTTTTGCCACATAGCGAAGGATAGCCAACCTCTGCGGGAGGACATAGCCATCAATCACGAGCACAGGCACCTGCCCGTTCGGTAGGCCTGCCAAGGCACGGTATGTTGTGGCGATAAATATTGACGACGGTATTAGGGAGTCGTACCCATCTATGCAGGGAACGAGACAGGACTGTTTGACCTAATGGTATGTGCTGGTAAATATACCCTATTAATAGGGGGGAAAAAATACAAGAGCCTATGTGTACAAACGAATCGGTATGCAGTGGAGCCCCCTCTAACGTTTCAAAAACATTGTTAGCACGCACCACATAAACACAGCCCAAAAAAGCGCCGCAGCCGCAGCCGCAGCAGCAGCAGCGACAGCCGCCGCAGCCGCAGCCGCAGCAGCAGCAGCGGCAGCCACCGCACAGGATGGCTGAAGCGGGTAGCACCGCAGCACAATTAACGACGAAGAGGCAATAGCGGGGCGAGCCGGTCGTCTCGTGCTCGCGGCCACAACCAAATCATACCGGCAGACTTGGACGCCGTACTATGTACACACTGTGGTACTACGTGGAGTACCCTACCACAGTAGTACTATTAATAAAGTACCCTTTCATAAACGATATGCTCTTCATTCATCATGACATGCTACATCAATCTTCAAACCTTAAGTGCCCGGCCGTTATTGTTGGCAACGTGCATTTGTTGGAGCACCGGTGTAACAAATAGGAGATGCATCTCTGGAGATTCCAAGTTAGGAATCTTTTCCCCGTCGGGGAAACATCGGATTTATATGTACGTATAACAACCTAGCTCACAACCCGCTACACAGGGTAGTTATGTAATTGCGCTGGCAATGAAATGCCACTATTAATAGTTTACTCTGCGAGCGGCTTGAGTTATGCTTTGAGGAAGATGTCAGCAACTTGCTATGAGGCCTTTTGAGTAATCAATTCGCCTGGAAGAGAAGGGGGCGTCATTAACGTGTGTAGGCCGAACGCTTTTCATCCTATCAAAAACCTTACAAGCACACCAAAATGGCAGCCACCGATATCAGACGGTAGAGCACATAAACAGCGGCCGGGAGGTCCAAGACGCTAGCGCTATAAAAGTGCCGTTCCTCGCGCTTGGTTCACGTGTAAGCAAGAGGGAACCTTGCATCCAAACACATATGTGATACTCACTGGGCTTGAGAACGCCAAACTCTTCCCGCGTGAGCCTCTTATCCTCCCACTCGAGACCTGATAGCTCCAATGCCCAGCGTATCTCCTCAGCGATGCCCTCGACGCCAAAGTACGTGAGGATCAGCTTGGGAGCCATGCTGCTGGGTGACGTCGGTCGGTGGTCGTGTCGTCAACTGTTGGTTGTGTTGTCTGTGTCTGGGTAGTTTATGTCGTGAGTTGCGTGTTGTTTGCTGGCGGAGTGGGGTACAATCAGCAGAAAGAAAGCGGAGAAATGCGCGAGAAGCGGCGGGGGGGTTAAAACGTGGCAGAAAGGGCGAGGGGAGAGCGGGTGCGTGACGCACGCCGTGCACGCAGTTTTTTTTCTCCCGCGGTGTTTCATTTACTACGCCCTGGTTCGTGCTTCGTAATTCAGTTTCCCTACTTCAGGTGGGGGTTGGATGGTCAAGCCAACACCATCTGGCTTGGTTGATGAAAACCCCGAGAGTGCGAGTTGGAAGCATTCCATTCATTGGACATCGACCAACGATGGGAATAATGAACCCTGCACGCGCCAGTATACCCTAGAGTGCGCCAACCCCAGGTCACTCTGAGTATGCTCCAGCACCTCACAGTACGCCATGCCTAGCAGTGAGAAAATACAAATTATTCTCCAGCCTCTCACAATTCTGCCTGCATACTGTATTGTCACCTATACTTGCACTCTACTGTGACGATGCAGACATTGCATATTTTTCATGTATTAATAAATAGCTACACACTAGATGCAGAGAGCCGTCATTTTGTGCAAGTATCAAGTACCGATATACCCTTATCCGACTGCTGTTGTATAATTAACTAGGGCCCTGATGCCTGTTGAACTCCCCTCCGGGACCCGTCGAGGCTCCCCGGAGGGCCGCCGGAGGCTGCCGTCTGTGGAGGGTCGTACCCCGAGAAGGGGCCGCTGGAGAAAAACTTCAGTGAAAACACATGTATGTATGCGCGTGAATATACACCCGAACACCTCAAACCACTTCACAACGTTCGCTTGCAGTAGTCTCTTCCCGAACCCTGAGAAACAAGCACATGGTGGGTCCTACAGTCACAGAGCACAATATCTTCAAGGTGATGGTGACAATTTTACGATTACAAGAAGATGCCACGACCCTACGGCGGCGTGGGCGGAACAGAACAGCTGAACCTTTGTTAAAATGCCGAACTCAGTTGAGCTCAGGTTGATATATCGATATTAGAGCACCGAATTTAATCACAATCCGGGGATAACATTTGATACTCGAAACAAGTACGTATCGCCCGGGACAACCTTAGTTGCGGCAAGCTGCCCGTGCATTCCGGCGGAACTAGGCTGCGGCAAGCTGCAAGCCCGACCCCAAAATTGCGTCTGCGCAACAGACCAACCATTGGTACCTCATGCCCTGATAGTTCATCGAAACACACCACAGTATACGTCAGAGTAGGCTATACCCTAATATCTGGATACTGTGAAGGTGCTTTCGAACGCTGGGACGTGACAAGAGGGTCAAAACGAGGAGCCGTGCGTGTGGTTGTGAGAGGAATATGAGATCCCCTACTCTTGTACCGAAGTCGGCGTTAAAGGCGTCTCTGTGGTGCTGTAGTGTCTACATCATCAGTGAAAAACGAATGAATGTTTTCTCCTCCGATTGATCGGTATGTTGATGGTTGGTAGATATGCCAAACGCAAACTACACGCCCGATACTGAAGCGAAAGGCTCGACATCTGTCATTAGCATACCGATCGCTAACCACACGCCCTATACTGACGCCTTATGCTGAAGCGAAAGGCTCGACCGTTGTCATTAAAGCACCCGCTTAGAGTGCTGGCATGGCTGGTATCAGCGCTGGATGCTGGTGGCTGACAAGCTCCATTGGGTGTATTTGAGGCCCATGGCGTCGCTGGGTTTGAAGACCTTTTCCGTTCCCCAAAAGACGATGTCGACCACCCCCATTCATGCCCGACGTGTCACTCCATGCTAATCATATACATCAGAGAGGCAACAACAGAGCCTACTGCCTGTCGTGCTAAATATTCAGTACGACTGCGGTACAGCCTTCTCTAACCATTTTTCATCAGCATGGAGTATAGCTGAATAATCAGAAGCCTCGCAGTCAGTGTTATGCGATCGGTCTACCTACTACCTGCTACTTGGAAGTGGTACGTACGCACGAACAGCGCGGTGTGTTTAGGCAGGAGCAATGCGGAACAATCGCGTTGGAGTTATGCGGTGCATTTCCCATCAATGAAATAGGTACAAGCAAGATTACGTGGAGTATTTGATTCATCATCGGGACGTCCGCGTAGCTACGCTTCGACGAGAAAACATCAGAGAAAGTTGCTGTGGGTTGATCACTACAATGACCCGTAGGACAAACTATTGATATGTAGTAGAGTCAAGTTTACCGAGGAAGGTTGTGCCCACGCACATTGCCCACTCTTGTTTGTTCGTCTCTTCTTCTACCATTCTTTGCACAAGCGGGTCTTTTCAACACCAACTATCTTCTGCACTTCCTAAAGCACCAGCCAGGTTCAGCTGTTTAACCACTATGAGCGCTAGTCTGTGCTACCACCTGCCAAGAGTGTACCAATACGATACCCGAACACTCCGCAGGATTCAAATCATCCGAAAGAGCGTCCCTCGGAATCTAAACCGACATGAAAGCCCAGTAAACGAAAACGGCGGCTTTAATACAGTCGGTCCACGTTCATGATGAGGTGGACCGCGAATTTATGTAAACAGGTTGTCGGTGATTCAAGCACGTGGTGGGGTCGTACTGCCGTATAACACGGGTGATACTATTACCACCCGGGTGATACTGTTACCCCCCGGGTGAAGATAACACACCCTCCCGGACGAATGCATGGCTTAAGCTGTTTTCCTCGGCAACGGGGAGAACGAAGACGCCGAGCGATACGTCTATGGAAAGGTGCCGAGGACAACTTTCCGAAGCCACCGTTCGCGTTGTGTGTACCCCCCCCCTCGGCTTGGAGGGATGTATGGTCTCGGAAAATCATCGCAGGGGATGTGTTTTGTCTTGCGTGTTGTACGGCATGAGGATGTTACCACCGTGCTTCACGATTTGTTTTTTGCAACGGTCCTTCCGGTCCCAGTACCCAACGTGCATAGGTTAGCGTGTAAATGCCAAGCTCGGCGCCAAGCACACTTATATCTCCCATCGCGAGCTTCACTCTCGTGATGAGATGTAGGGCTCCGTCAACGCCTGGGGACTAAACGCACGTGTGCTCTAACTTGGGCCTTCCTACACCAAATGTAAATATGCGCGCTGTACCGCATGGACCCGGGCTGTTTTTGTTTAGTGCTGCAGCAGTGTTGGTGGTAGCTGATTGCGTCCTCGTGCGCGTAGTGATAACACAGATGCCAGTCGTAGGCGTCAGGGGCCTCGCAAGCTGGAGGAGATCGTGATCGTCATCGCGGCCACGGCAGCTGCGATGGCGCCTGCGTAGCAAGGCGACTTCAATGTCGCTGTCGCTGTTGTTGCGAGTGGTCTTGTCGCTTGTAGTTGTAGCAGACATGTGGTCATGGCTCTGGCTGAAGGCGGTGTTGCGGCTGGCGTTTGCTGCTTCATTGCGATCGGAGTGTATTTATATTGGGTGCAGGGGCCGGTGAGGGCGCGAGAGCGGCGGAAGGTGAAGGTACAGGCATTGGTAGCGGCGATGACTTGTGTGGGTGGCGCAGCGTGTCGTCCATCGCAGCTGTGAGGGTGGCACATGTAGCCATCGGGTCGGAATCCCATGGGAACAAACGCAACATGTATGCTTGCCGTAGACGAAATGTCTTGGGATGCTCGCTAATCGAGGTCATGCTCGCACCGTATTCAATTGAGCGCGGTCTTGAAAAGTGCGAGATCAACAAGATGCGTCCAAACCGTCATGGCCGCAGGCTTAGGGTGTGACACAGGTGAGGGGAAGTAACTGACCAGGAGTAGAGCGACGAACCGTCTTGAAGACGGATTGCCGGAGCGATAGAGGGAGGGGTTGAGTGGGAGATCATGAGCAGGCAAAGCGCTGAGTTCTGCGAGTCTGCGGCAGACGGAGCTTCCCTCGCATGCATCCTTGCGCCCCCTTGTGCTATGATCATGGCACGAGTATTGGACGCCATACCATGGCCTGCCAGGGCATACTGCCGGGCGGCCCTGTCAGGCGAAGCCGTCTTAGTGCTGACCTCCTCCGTAATTGGGTCCATCCTTCCGGGATCGGCGCACGAGGTGTACGTACCCGACGTCGAGGCCCCGGTTTGTAGGTGAGCGTCGGGGGCGATGGCGGTGGTCGGGTTTCCAACATCGGTACATCAAGCTGTACCAGTACCACCCGCTCTCACTCGCACAAGAAACGCGCAGCATGTTGCTCACCGCAGCGGAATAAACCATGTCGCTGGGATCGGTAGCAGCCGTGAGGATGATTCCTAAATTTAGTGCTCGGGTGCACGTAACTTACTCGTGTTGGGGCAACTGCTGACTTAGATCTGCCGTTCAGCTCGTTATAACGATGCACGACAGCTCCAACATGCCAGGCATGCCTACTATGTGCTAGAGACAACCATGTTGCTACAAGCTTGTCTGTGTCTGTCATCGTGCCCCCTCCGTCTTGCAGCTCAAACGTTTATTACGCAACAACTAGTGTAAGCGACGACCTTAATGATGTGAACCGTGTAAATACATTTCTGGTTGTATCCCGGTAGCTTGGAAGCTCATAACGAGTGCATAGAGAACAGCATTTGTGAGAGGACTACTTTCCACGCTCGTCAGAGAAACATCAACCTCCTGCGCTAGCAGGTACTCTTCGTGGACGTTCAGGGAGTTTGGTTGGAGGATACTGGGCTGGGGGGTTTGACGGTATACGTCAGAAAAATAACTTCCGAAATATTCGTCAGACTTAGCCTTTTTTATCTAGTCGTCACGCTTAAAATGCAGCTCAACTCGTCCGAGGTTTGCCCCTCAGTGGCCTTCTAGACAAGCCGTGGTCACAGGTGTTGTCCCTTCTCCCCCCGGGTACGCGCCTTGGTTATTATTGCACAACGGGCTCAGCATTCCTGCTGCTCGTCCTTTAGCGCATCGGACTTTGCCAACTCGCGCTGTCCCACTTTCGATCGGGGAACAAGACTCACAAAATAAGTTGTGTATGGCTTCATCAGCCGGGCTTCAAGCTCAGTACAACTGGTAGAAATGATGACTATCTACCATTGCCCCACAGTCATCCTTGCTATATATACCAAGTAGGCGCTAGGGCGGTCAAAAGGGCGACCGGCGCGAGTCGGACAGACGAAAAGACAGAAGTAGGGCAACGGCCGACACGGTTGTCTCAGGCTGCACGACGGAAGGACTTGGAGAATCACCCGGGGAAATAGGCTCGCCGGACGATACGGAATGTTGATCAAAACATGCATACCAGTACGTACCCAAATCTGAAACGCGATAATATGTTTACGGAACGCGTTCTTCCACCAGCATCTATTAATAGCTGTTGCACTTTAAGACCCCATTTGCCATCCTGATACCACGCCAATCTGATCCCACTCGGACTTGACCCATCGAAAATGACCCTGGGGATAGATTGCCGCCGGCAGAGCTGAGAGCGAAGGAATGTTCCACACTATCGGACTTTTTCGTGGGGTAAAATTCATCCCATAGAATACATTTTTCCCCCTGGGAGTTTCCCACGGAATCTCCCACGAAATCCGACGGGGTTTTCTATGGGATCTTCTATGGTAGTATTATTATGACTATTATTATCCGTGCCATCCAACAATGAATGTGTAGCATGAGCTTCAACATTGATCACTCATAAGCACCCCGAAAGAAGAAATCCACGGAAACAAAATTATTGTATTGTGATCCACTCTATGGAATCGACCGCCCCATGTGATCTCTCATGGAACTCCCCACAGCACTTAGAACATGGAGGTGTTCCATGGGTAGCCCCATCGGAAGTCGCATGAGATCACGCCCCATTAGGGTCATATGGGACGTATTCCCGGATGCCATTGGACACCTCTTGAGACGGCCCATGTATCATATCCGTCCAATGGAAAGTCTCACGGGGCCTGTCACAGACAGAACAGGTATATTGGAAGGGATTGACTTTCCCCGGGACTCACTGTTGAATCCCATGGACCTTTCCATCGCCCTTCCGATGGGAGGTGGATGTCCTATGAGACGCACGGGTGCACCCCATGGACAATCTCATGGGGCATCGCAAGGGGAGTCTTATGAACACAAATATGCATCCCGTGGGAAGTCCCATGGGGCCTGCCACATCCCATGGGAAGTCCCATGGGCCTTCCCTGGGCCTCCGCATGGGAGGTTTCAAGTCGCATGGGATGCCTGCTGGGAAATCGCAAGGCAAGGGCAATGAATCCCTTGAGACGTGCCACAGGGTCCCATGGGAAGTTCTATCGGTACCACAATGCACCCCTATGGAACTTCCATGGCAAGCACGGTTCATCCCATGGGAAGCGTGATTCATGCCATGTGCCGTTACTTTGGAATACCTATGATACCACGATCAACCCCACGGAACATCAAGCGGGAAGTCCCAGGGGGCCCCAGTGGACGTCTCACGGAGATTCCAATGGGAATCCCAGGAAATAGCCTATGGAATCCTATGCTTCCCATGGGAAATCCGATGGAGTCCTATGGGAAAGTGCAACTCTTTCCCATGAGAAGTCCCACGGGAAGCACGATACATTTCATCAGCCTTTTCATGGGACTGCCCACTTTCATGGAGTTTCAAAGCGAATTCCCATGTTATTACAACACACGCCATGGTAAATCCAGTCGGAAGCCCCGTGGGATCCCAGGGGAAGTTCCCTGCACACCATGGGGAGTCCCATGGGATCCCATGGGAAGCACAATGTATTCCATGGGAAACCCCATGTGAGGCACACTGCATCCCATGGGAAGTACAAGGGCAAGTGCAATGAACCCTATTGTTTGGTTTTCACGGGATTTCGATTTTTGTTTGCATAAACCGCGCCCGATGCAATATACGTGCCGTCGAAAACAAAAGACAGCGGACACCACCATGAGCACAATATTATCATCGTTTGAGCCTGTGTAGGCTGTGTTTCAGATAAGGTGGCACCGAGCTCTTCCAGGGCAGCCTGCGTTGACAGGCCACTCTCAAACGCAGTCTAGCCTCATGTGCCACTCTCTAACGCACGCTTGGAAATGTTTTAGGGGATACAACATATAGGATTACTATAAGCGAGTGCAAAAACTCCTGAATTTGTTTACAATTTTCACGAGCAAAACCACAGCGAACAGCACCGGCACATCGTCGCCAGTATAACCTGTGTTGGTTGCGTTTGAGGTGTCACCATATTCCTTCAACGCAATCTACCTTGACATACCCCGTTCCAACGAAGTCCAGCCTGGTGTGTCACTCTCCAACGCGCTTTTTGGGGTGTCAAAAGTTACAAATGATGAGCACGGTTTACATGATAGCAAAACAGCAAACAGCACACACTAGCGCATCACCGATACAACCAGTCTGTATTGGCTGCGTTTCAGGTGGGACCAAGCTCCTCCAACGCAGTCTAGGCTGGCACGCCATCCTCGAATATAGTCCAGCCTTATGTGCCACCCCCCAGAGTACAATCACATGCTACCCATGGTACATCCTAGACTTTCCATGGGACGTCCCATGCGAAGCATTGCAATCTCTGCGGGAAGCGTCGTGCTCCCATGGGACTTCCTATGGGATGCATCGTGTGGCCCATAAACGTTCATGGAGCTTCCCATGAGATTTTCCATGAAACTTCCCATGGGAAGTTTTACCTCCCATGAGACTTTTGATGGGACTAGCCATGGGAACGTTTACCTCCCATGGGACTTCCCATGGGATTTCTATTGATGTATCCTTGAGGACTTTCCATGGGTCTTCCTATCGGCATTTCGACCTTCCATGGGCTTTCAATTGGACCTGCCATGGGAAGCATCGTGCATCCCGTGACTTCCCGTGGTGTTTTCTATGGGAACTATCGCGGGTGCCATTGGAGCCCATGAACAAGTCTTATGGTACTTCCCACAGGAACCATGGTATCGCATCAAACATCCCATGGACAGCTCCATGGGAAGATCCATCAAACCTCATGGAACTTCCGGGATGTCTTGTGCCATTTCCCACGGGGGGTTACATGGGATTTCCCGTAGGACAGACAAGACCCCTCGAAATCCCATAGGACAACACGCGGAGTCCCATGCGGTCCATGGCAAAGGCGATAGGATTCCCCATGGGATTCAATTTGTCCCATGGCACATCCCATGGGATGGCATACGAAATGCATCGAGATCTCCCATGGCATCCCATGGGCTCCCATGGGATCACATTTTCCCCACAGGACACCCCATGGGATTCCATGGGATGCCCCGTGGAGCGTCCCATGGGACGTCCCTTGGGCTCACCAATTTACATTATTGGCCGGAGCGAAACGACTGGTCGACCATAAAGAAGAAATTTTTAGAGAGTTCGACACCTGCAACAAACATGCCTCCCATACTTTGGTTTTAGAATACGAGCGATATCTGTTTTACTCGTGCTTTCCACCCGCGACTCGTTGTTGCTCTTTTACAACCCGCGTATTCCCGTGCTCCCGCTTGGGAAACTGGTCCCAACCGGACCCGAGCCCTGCAAGCTGACCCTGGGCATAGGTTGCCACTTGAAGGGCTGAAAACGAAGTCACTGGTCGGCCACAAATATCGAGCTTCGCCGCTACACCCATGTACCTCGTTAGGACCAAAAATACGAGACAGGTTGGTTGCTGATGGCGAGCCCTGATGTTAGTGGCTGACCGATCGTTTCGCTCTCCACGATGTCGGTGGCAATGGATTCCCAGAGTCAGTTTGAAGGGCTCAGGTCCCAGTGGGATCGAGTTGGCGTGGGTCCAGGTTACCAATCGTGAGCAGAGTGGAAAATTAAGCTCGGAACCTAGGAGATGGTGCAAGCTCATTATTCTCCTTCATATTTTATGTGCGCATACGAAGTGTTTATTGTGTACCCCGTTCGCTTACTATCCCGGTACCCGACGGGTAATACCCGGTCCTGTCACTACCCGTCGGATATGGGTAGGACCCAGCACCCGCTAGGTTTTCCGACTCGGGTACCCGACCTGAACGGGCACTCGGTTGCCCGGGTAACCTGCGATTTACGTGTCACCGGTGCGATATCCCTCACCATATCTCCCAGAAACCCTTAAAACACGATCTCAGAAAAGTGTGTCAGGGTCCCCAAAACGCACGCTTCTAGGCAAAGGCATCAAGACACAGCACTTTCACTCCCGTTTACAGACAACAACTTTGGCTTGACATGCCTTGATTGACGTAAAAAATGCTAGGTGTTTGTATGGGACACTCGGCCCTACACCCTTAACAGCGCACGTTTTTGCCTTTCTTGACATGTCTCCTGCCATATTGCCTCTGGGAGGTATGGCGAGGGATATCCCACCCGGGACATGCAAATCGCCGGGCCCAACTACCTGTCAGGTAATATGTCCTACCAGTAGATTGTATACGACGCATTGGTATATCGTATCGTATACCAGGTCTATTATACTATACGCCCAAGAAACACGACATATACCACGACGGGAAACCGTTAAAAAGAATGATGCCCGGGAGGAAAGGAGAGCGCGAACGAAAAACAAAATGAATATCGTCTCGCCGTCGCCATAAAATCCGTACCGTTTTTTTCGTGTTATTTCCTCCTGCTCTCTTATGCGTGCATATCCACTGCAATGCCCGTGGTAAGCTCTGCCTATTGTCCGGGTACCCCTACCTGGGTGTAATCTGTGCCTGCAGAAACGGGTACTCGGCAGCGGGTACGGGTAACATGTTTGTAAACGTCCGGGTACCTGTTTGCAACGGGTACTCGACGGGGTACAAAGGGGGTACCGGTGGGGTTGATAGGTTGATATGTTCAGGTGTTATCGATTTATACTCATAAGCACGCCCGAAACCGAGATGGTCCCTATCATATGCACCAGAGTGGTACATATATCCTGTTTACGGTAGCTCCTGTTTACGATAGCTCTCTGCAGCATAGATACTGATAAGGGTAGGAGTCGATACAATTAAATATTTAAAATACTTGAACTAGTGTGGGTGAAATAATTTTGACACCAGAGGGACACGATATACATAGGGGTGGATGGAATGGATTAATTGTTGGCTTAAGCTAGTTTGGATTAACTAATGTTGAAATACGAGGGGTATGATATGCTACTGTAGTACAAACCGCTGCACGTGAGCAGAATTTGAGAATCGGCAGACAACAGACGACCCTCCCCCGGCACAGGTAGATTGGTTTGGACTGGTGGACTTCTTAGCATTTCCTTGAGGACTATGGTTGGTGCTAACGACAGATATATATAAGCTCCCGCAGGGGCTCCCGGAGGGCTCCCGGATGGCCGCCGGAGGCGAAAAAAATGCGATATATGCGCGAATATACGCCTCAAAACCAAGTAAAAATACTTTAAATTAATTTTCGGGCACAGCGAATAGAAAAAAGTGCCTATTTTTGTTTTCGAGTACGGCCAATAGGACAAGGGGCCTAAAAGATGTTCGATTACAGCCAATAGGACAAAAGGTGCTTAAAAACAAAAAACGCCTACGGCGAACTATTAAAAAAAAAAAACGCCTCCGGCCTTGCTTCGGCGATTGAGAAAAAAAGATTCCCCAAAAAAATCTAGCCTCCGGTGAGAAATATACGCGCAACAAAAATTTAAGACCTGCAGCGAAAAATGTTGCGCGCCCAAAATCGCGCGTTGCGCTGCGCGCAACCAACCTCGCGGCGACTGTTGTGCAAAACGGTTGTTCTACTCAAGTGTGGCGCCAGCGCAACAGCGCAACACCTAATGAATGCCCTGGTATGTATGTAGGCTGCAGGCCGTAGATATTTTTTAATGGACATATTCAGGCTTTCTTACAAGGGGGATGACAAATACCGAAACAATAATACCGTATTCCGGTATCGGTATTTCGGTATTGGTAAAATGCCCGATAAATCGTGAGTTGTGGTACGTTGTGGTTCGTTTTTAGGCGGTAGGTGTTGTTATATGCCGCACGGGGGCATCCTGAAAGAGGGAGGACAAATACCGAAATACCGGATTCCGGTATTTCCGGTATTTCGGTATCGGTATAATACCGATACCGAACCCGTTTTTTTACGAGTAGCGTCGCGGCGACTGTTGCGCAAAACGTTTTTTTCCACCCAAATGTTGTGCGCGCAACAACAGACGACGCAAAGAGTGTTGTGCGCCGCAGGCGCGCAAGCTCCCGCAGGGGCTCCCGGAGGGCTCCCGGATGGCCGCCGGAGGCGAAAAAAATGCGATATATGCGCGAATATACGCCTCAAAATCAAGTAAAAATACTTTTAATTAATTTTCGGGCACAGCGAATAGAAAAAAGTGCCTATTTTTGTTTTCGAGTACAGCCAATAGGACAAGGGGCCTAAAAGATGTTCGATTACAGCCAATAGGACAAAAGATGTTTGGAAAAAAAAACGCCTACGGCGAACAATTAAAAAAAAAACGCCTCCGGCCTTGCTTCGGCGATTGAGAAAAAAAAAATCCCCCAAAAAAATCTAGCCTCCGGCGACAAATATACGCGCAACAAAAATTTAAGACCTGCAGCGAAAAATGTTGCGCGCCCAAAATCGCGCGTTGCGCTGCGCGCAACCAACCTCGCGGCGACTGTTGCGCAAAACGGTTGTTCTACTCAAGTGTTGCGCCAGCGCAACAGCGCAACACCTAATGAATGCCCTGGTATGTATGTAGGCTGCAGGCCGTAGATATTTTTTAATGGACATATTCAGGCTTTCTTACAAGGGGGATGACAAATACCGAAACAATAATACCGTATTCCGGTATCGGTATTTCGGTATTGGTAAAATGCCCGATAAATCGTGAGTTGTGGTACGTTGTGGTTCGTTTTTAGGCGGTAGGTGTTGTTATATGCCGCACGGGGGGCATCCTGAAAGAGGGAGGACAAATACCGAAATACCGGATTCCGGTATTTCCGGTATTTCGGTATCGGTATAATACCGATACCGAACCCGTTTTTTTACGAGTTTCGGTATCGCATACCGATACCGGAATTCCGGTATTTTCGGTTCGGTTCGGTATCGGTATCCATCCCTGTATATATATTATATTGACATATATTTCTAATTCGTGTCGGACATCAAAACCAATACCAATATCGAAACGATGTCTATAAAGCTTCCGATACGAAACGATGCCGATAATTACAGTATCGTTATCGGACCGAAACACCAAAAAGTCGATGAAGGATACGATCATAAGAATGGGGCGACTACCGACCATACCCCCCCCTTCCCTCCTCCCCGCCCATTTCACATATTTTATTGTCACGTCATTAACACGAGGCCCTAAAGTATTCGCGTCACAAGCCTCAACGTCTCCACCATGAGCTGCGTAGGTCCTGCCGCTCTGCGGCGTACACGATGATGCGTGCCATGTTACCAAACCATTTAACATATTCCATGTACGCTCATGCCTAATGAATTAAGAACAAACAATTATGGAGGTTGCCTCCCTGAAGTATGTATTAGCATTCGTCCGGCAGGATATTTCTGGGAATTTTACAGGTTACTGATAATGTGGTCGGATTCGGGGTTAGGGTTTAGGGTTCTACGCCGCCGTACATTGATCCAATATGTTACTGGACGATTTGTTTAATGAGTCTCTTGCCTCCTCAGATGATGTCGGCCGTGTCGGGGTCTCCCCCCCTCCACCCCGTCTCGAAAGGATGCGTGGTCATGTCAAATGACACTAAATGGCAAGCAACAAATGAGTACGCCCCCCCCCCCCGCCCCATTTAGGATCTTCGCCTTTCCTTTCTCTCTCCTTCCTATTGTAGTCGTAACTCAGATCCGGGGTCACAAAGTAGGCTCTTCTCCCTCGCCCCCCACAGTATCTCTGTGTCGTAGTTTTGTCAGACCACATAACTGGTACCTCTCTAGGATGAAGAATCGGCACGGACACTGGGTGTGCTGGGTGTCGACGGGTAGAAAGGAAGCTTTAATGTGAAGAACACACACACACTACGGTTCTTGCCTTGCATCTTTATCGCGAGAAGACCTCAGCTCTTTCTTCCCTCGTCGACTCGCATCGAATTGCGCCTACCCACGCCACTAGGCGTTCTCAGCAGTTGATTCCGTTTTTTATTTATTTTTGCAAATACACTAGAAAGTCCGACCCACGTGACATTCGAACCCCGAAAACCAACCCTTAGTAGCATTCGAGGGTACCACTACTGTACATCATCGGGGCGGTCTTGGGCAGGTTTGCGAGGCCTTGCGACGTACTTTTATTTCTCGTATATTCTTCTCCCTCATTCGCAAAATTAATTAATTATACCCCCCCATACCACGAACAACCTACCTATTCTTCTCTCTATTTGTTTTATATTTATATTCTCCCTCTTTCGTGAAATTAATTAATTATTACTACGTCGTACACACATTTGAATAGCATCGAGTATCATACAATGATAGTGTGGATGGGGATATATGGCAAGGACGAATTTTACAGATAGATTCGTTCAAAGTTGGGTGACCACGTAAGAATTTCCTAACAACGAATACATGGGAGTTCACAGCAGTCTTGTCGATTGAATTTTTCTCAACCTTCTGTTGCTGTTTTTTTTTTCTGGAGAGACTCAAACGACTTGAACACTTCATTTTATTTTATTATATTTTACGTCGTATTTGTTTTTATGATATTCTACAAGGTGCTCGGGGAAGTGGGTTATACGATATCGTGTATACCCACTAAAATATGATGTGTGAAAGCAGTCAGGTGGCGCTCTATTTATATTAATGGGCCATGGTCGCCGTTGTCGACCGTTCCTGTAAAAGATAGTATAGCTGTCGCTAGGAACTCGCGCAGCAGGATAGTAGTAACTGTCGTCAACTTGTGTGCATTGGTGGGAAAAAAAAAACAGGGAAAAACGTCGACGACGTGCCCCGAGAACCCCCTCTATCTGCCCTCCCTTCAGTGGTACACGCGCATGATGGCGCAAGCTTCGGCAATAAGTATCTGCTCTACTTGCGTGAGGCCCTGGGGTCCTGGAGGAACATCAGTAATGAAAATGACCTGATTTTTGTATGGTGGTGCTGAAATGACTCGGTTTTTGTATGGTGGGTCTGGAATGACTTGGATTTGAATGGTGGGCCTGAAATGACTTGTTTTTTGTACAGTGGGTTTAAAATGACTTGAACTTTTTATAGGGGGTTAAAATGACTAGATTTTTGTACCTGGAGTCTGAAATGACTTGAATTTGTATGCCGGGTCTGAAATTACTTGGTTTTTGTGTCAGTGATGAAAATGAATCGAATGTATATAGGGGGTCTGAAATTACTTGATTTTTGTGTAGAGGGTTGGAAATGAGACGTTTTTTGTATTGTGGTTTTGAAATGTCTTGAAATTGTATGGGGGGTCTGGATTGACTTGATTCTGGTGAACAGGGTCTGAAATGACTTGCATTTGTATGGGGGGTCTGGAATGACTTGAAATGGTATGGGGGGTCTGGATTGACATGATTTTGGTATGTAGAGTCTGAAATTAGTTGAATTTGCATGGGAGGTCTGAAAGGACCTGTTCTTTGTGTAGGGGGTTGGCAATGACTCGGTTTTTGTATTGTGGTTCTGAAATGACTTGTAATTGTATGGGGGGTCCGAAATGACTTGAAATTGTATGGTGGGTCTGAACTGACTTGATTTTTGTATGGGGGGTCTGAAATGATTTGAAACTGTATAGGGGGTCTGGATTGACTTGAAATTGTATGGTAGGTCTGACATGACTTGATTTTTGTATGGGGGGTCTGAAATGACTTGGAATTGTATAGGGGGTCTGGATTGACTTGAAATTGTATAGTGGGTCTGAAATGACTTGATTTTTGTATAGGGGGTCTGAAATAACTTGATTTTTGTGTGGTGAGTCAGCAACTTGTCAACGCACGGGGTTCGAGACCCGTGTACGACTCCCAACTTCTTCTTTTTTTGTTAAAGAACAACGTAGTAGACATATAATTATGAGAGTTGCAGTACGTCTACTATAGAAATAAAGAAAAAATGAATGTACACACAACTTGTACGTGTAGAGTAACAAGTGGTACAGCGACTTCTCAACACAAGTTTCCGGGGTTCGAGACCCGTGTATGTCTCCCTTTTTTTGTTTTTGTTAAAGAACAGCGTACTGTAGTAGACAGACAAAATAATGAGGGTTGCAGTACGTCTACTATACGTAGAAATACATGAAAAATGAAGGTACACACAACTTGTACGTGTAGAGTCACAGGTGGTACAGCGACTTCTCAAAACAAGATTCCGGGGTTCGAGACCCGTGTACAACTCCAAAATTATACTTTTTATGTTAGAGTACAACGTATAGTAGACAGATAAAATTCTGAGAAACTGATAAAAAAGTGCGAAAAAAAAGTAGTAGCCGAAATATAATTATGAGAATTTGATAAAAAGTGCAGACAAAATCAATAGTTGAATCAAGTAAGAAAACGGCCATGGCTATTTTGCCAGGGGTCCCTATCACGAGAGCCTTGGTCAAAATTAGAAGCTCGCATTCGCTCGTAAAAACAGTTAGTGGCGTTGCAGGAGAAAAAGTGCGTTTCAAAACGCACTAGTTTCTTAACGCTGGTTTCTTAACGCTGGTACTGCTGTGGCAGTCTGCAAAGCTACATGAGTACCTGTGTGCGGTCCTCCTACATGGGAACCTATGTCTGATACTCCTAGAGCTGCTACATACAACAGTCTGTCGCTTGAGTATCTACTTTCTTAGGGTTGCTGGCCGGAGGTTCGGTAGTCGATATACGACGCGATACTTTTCTCTTATCCATCTGAGCTACAGTACTTGAATAGATCTGCAGATCCGTCGACATTGTCTGTCGACAGTTTTACCATTGTCGGTACGACTTCCGTTGATTTCCACTACCAGATGTACCTGTATAGCTACAGCGGCATTGTCTGTTCGACAATGCTACGATTGTTATCGTTTCCGAACACTTCGGTTGATGTCGGGATGTACCAGGTAGGAGGTTCTTCTCCTAAACATCTGCGGGACAATACAACTTTAGTGTGTCTGGGGTCTGGGATAAGCTGTATTATTTTCGGAGCTCGCTCGTGCTTTGTTGTGTTCGTGAGCCTTTTTTTCTTGTTGTCGTTCGAATTCGTTCGGTGTGTACGGCAACTATTTGTGCGTGTTACCCGATCACTTGAAAATAGTGGGCTGCGTCTTCGCGTATCAAATTGACGCGGGCATTGTTGAGAGGCAGGCCTGTTCCGGGCAATGCGCTCATGGACTCGATTTGATCCATGAGTCTTCGCACGCTGTTCATTGACCTTCCCCGAGCATGCGAGCACACGCTTGTCTTATGTGCAGACCATGCTGTGGGTGAACCGCCTCGCCCGCAACTTACTACTAAGTTTTCCGGGGAAACGAGGTCGGTCGTTAATACATTTTCTCATTCGTCCGACGTGGTTTGTTATTAAAATGTATTGCTGTCTGCGTTCTGGGACCGTGCTTGCGATTTCTGCCTCATTTGTCCATCCTCTTCTCTGGCGTTTCTGAAAGTAGCTACTTACTGCTGTCGGTTACTCGCGGCGGCGTTGTGCACTAAACCAGGCAAGTGGTTACTTGCTCGGCGATCGATGGCTGATTTCGATGATCAATATACTATGAGAGTGCCAACCTACCTGCAACTGAATGTGTACCAACATTGTCTTGAGTACATTCTTCTGTATGCCGTTAAGGTGGAGCGTGGAGCTAAACTAGGATATCGGATGATTCCATCGGAAATCTGGCTCATTTGTTTCGTGAAAGAATCGGGTTACTCGTAGTGAAGGCCGGGTTGGTCACATTATATTGCGCTATTCGTATTAGTCGGGGTCGCAGTTGAGCTACTCGTAGCAGCTTTGGTCACAGTTTGGATACTCGTGGTATCCAGGGGAAGCGGGGAATACATTACTACTCGCTACTCGTATGTAGGTACGGATGTCCGGTTAGTCTCTCGGATTCCTAGCTGTACGGGCGTGAGTGATTTCAAGTGTTAATCATTTTTTCCTGCAACGGTTTCACCTGCGAGTAGTGTTCGGAGGGTCCTCCGTTGTGAGTCCTCACTTTCATCGTTCACGCCCGTAGCTTTGTGCTGCTCCGCGCGTGACCGTGGAGAGTTCACTAAATCCGTAGCGAAGCTTCGTCCGGCGGTGTACCGCTATGACGAGAAGACGGGGGGAACGGCTTGAGCGGGGGGCATGCTAATTCCCCCCGTTCAAGCTGTTCTTTGTTTTACATTGTTTTCGTCTTCTGGGTTTTATGGTTTGAATTTTATTTTGCAATGAATTTTGTTTTGTAGAGTTCAGAGGCTCGTCGACGCCATTATGAAGGTCGCCTCTTCAGATGATGTCGGCCGTGTCGGGGTCTTGAGCAGGGTTGGGCCGAGGCCTTGACGCGCACTTTTCTTTCTTATATGTGGCAAGAAGGTGCCTCCACAAAATCTCCCTCGCATCTCGCAATTCAATATCTCATTGGTGTGTGTTCCTCACATTAAACATTCCTTTCTACCCGTCGACATCGAACACACCCAGTGTCCTTGCCGATTCTTCATCCTAGAGAGGTACCAGTTCTGTGGTCACAAAACTACGACACACAGATACTACGCGGCAGTACAGTAACCAGAGCAGACAATGCAATGCCATATAGGTAATAGTGTGGGAGTGGGGGTCGTTCTCGTAGAGGACCGGTTACGTAGCGTTCTGGGCTTGTATTCCCGAACGTCAACCATATGAAGACCATCCATGGCGGCAGGTCTCGTAGATCGGACGTTGGTTAACGTATCTTCATGGTTGGCATTTGTGATCAGAAGTTGACGATGTCTACATACCCTATCCGATCACGTATATATATATATATATATTATTAAGTTGATTGAGGTCGGCTGGGGACGATCGAAATGTGTTTTACTGACCTGATTTTGAGTAGTGTTCGAGCTATTGCTCGCAATGAGGTCCACCAGTAATCGTTGTGCTGTTTCTTGTTGGCGCCTCACTTTGCCCGCCCCTCGGCCGTGCTCGCGTCGTGTCCCGGGGGGGCGTACTGTTTTGTATTTTTTCCTAAAACAATTGTTCCGCGATGTCAACTGTCTAGTCGTGTATACATAAACATCTGATCGTCAATCTACTCGTACGTCAAAATCAAGAAGTCGGATAGTTCAACACATATCATAGCTGTCGCTCCTTGTGCTTCGCAGGTCGGAGGTTTAACTCCCGGAAATCTATTGTGTGTGTTCGTTTTTTGGGTGCCATTTGTTTTCGCTTTTTGGATGGTCGTCTTTTGTTACCAGGCCTACCGGGTAAGACACCACTATGAAAAAAGGACACAAATTCCTGGCGTGGCTGACCAGACCAGCGACTACCCCACGTGTGCTCACACTTTCAGCAGGAACCTCGTGCTTGCTGGCGCGCGACGTGGAGATACTGACCTGCACTTGATGCCTTTCTCGAAAGGAAAGGCTTCCTGCAGGTCCCTCAAATAACCAAAACCAACCATACCCTATCCCAGTCCCCGATACAGACAAGCCTCATTTCTACCAATAAACGCTGTTTTGTTCGTCACTCTGGTAGCGGAGGCCGTTACGTCGTCTACGTACAAAACTACCCTTTATTTGCTCAATAGAGGGGGATGTATTATTGCAGCAGTGACGGGTGTTGCAGGATGTATTATTGCAGCAGTACCGGGTGTTGCAGCAGCATGTATTGAAGCAGTAACGGATCTTACAGCAGCACGTACGTAACGTACTATTGCTGTTGCTGCTGCTGGGGGTGTTGCAGCAGCACGAGGAGGTGGTGGTCCACAGTCGGGACGGAAAAGCCATCCGACCGAGTCGTTGATGGAGCAGAATCGTGTGAGTTGTGGGTACTGGTAAGGTGTCTCATGGGCCGAAAACAGCTGTCCCTCGCAATCCAGACGGGAAAACACAACGAAAATCAAGAAAACCACGCCAGCGTACATTCATGCACCTTTTAGTACGGGACAAGACATGGGCCGGCCCACGAGCCGGCCCGTCAAATCCACGGGCCGGCCCATATAGAGCCCGTGTCTCATGGGCCTCGTTGCCATGTGATGAGCCGGGCCGGGCAGGGCCGATACTTCTAAAACAATGATGGGCAGGGCCGGGCCGGGCCGTGAATGTTTGAAAATATGATGGGCTGGGCCGGGCCGCGGCCCATCCTCTCAAAATTGGACTGGCCGGGCCCGGCCCACCACACTAACATTTGATGGGCCGAGCCGGGCCGCGGCCCACTATATCGGATATTGATGGGCCGGCCCATCAGCGTCGGTCCATGACAAGCCCTGGTCTTATCGTTGTCGTTATCGAAGTATCGAAACACTTTCGATACGATGTTATCGTATCGTTATCGAACGAAAATACGAAACATTTCGACATTTATATATTTCTGCACCTTGTGGGTGGGAGAAGGGTGCCAAATGGGATCATATCCGGGTGGGATCAAGAGAGCAAACAAAGGCCCCAACACGAGAGTTGTTCTCGCATTACGCACGACGAATACGTAGCTCATGTGAACTGGCAAAGTCTAGCCGTGGTCACGAAAAGGCACAATGAGGGTATTTACGGTGGCCCATTGTTAATAGGCCCTGATATATAGGTGAATTTATTGGACTCGGAATCATTATTTTGTTGATTTATCTTTCGAATTGGGTTGTTATTCTTTTTTTTCTCTGAGATGTGGGAGAGAGTTGCCGTTGGTTCGGCATGCCACCGTCGTTACTGGCGGTTTCACATGTACATACCCACACAGCTATTACTCCGTGTAACAGTCCGATTACTCCGCGTAATCGTCCTATTACTTCCTCCCTTGGCCCCCTCGACTGGGGCCTACTGTACCGTCTCGGACGACCGAGTAACCCAAATGGTCTTCGACCATTCAAACTCCTGACAGTAACTCATAACATATTAATTAGCAGAATGTTGGTACTTGGTAGCAACTCCTCCCCTCTCACCTTCGAAAAAAAAGGGGTGGGTGGGCGGGAGAAACTACGGAAAAGGTCTGGTTGATTGACCTTCAATCACCAGGAACGTTTTTGCTCTTGATTACGTGGTTCACTGATCAGCTAAGGTCGTACGCGTCCGGCTTGAGATGGCTGTACTTGGTGAACTTGTGAATACTGATTCCATGAGCAATCCTCTCATGGTTTTCGTCATGTCCACATCTTGGACTCATACCAATCACTTTGGGAATTATGATCACCGCTTGATCTGCTCAAGCTTGTAAGCGCTTCGTTTCGAATAGTACCTGACCTCCTCAGGGGTATATTCTCTCTCATCATAGAATATTTCAACCTCTAAATTATTTCGTCTCAACAAAACACAGTTTGCTTGTCGTTCTGTTCCAGAATGTCCTCACAAGTCACAAGCCTCGCCTTTTGACCCAATATTTCCACTGTGCTTTACGAAGGAACGTATTGCAGCTGGGCCACACCGACACACAGGGGAATACAAAAAATATGTGGTTAGGTTCGACAGAAACCTGAAGTATAGCCGAAAGTATGAGGTTGTAAGAGAGGAAGAGGTACGTACGAATCGGTCCTCAAAAACATACCATACTATTTTGAACGGGGCAGTCAGTGCGTGCCGACCCACATTCTGCTAGGAAAGATGCGTATTTGGCATCGCTGGAAAGCTCACGATTTGGACTGTAAACGTCCGGACCTACTTTTGCGATAATAGCTTTCGTTCATGAGATACAAGCGTCGCAAGAGAGAGAGCGGTACCCCAACCTCACGCGTCCACCTCTACCTCGTTTGCAACCCCATACTTTCGGCTTCAAGTGGCATCGTTGCAAAGCTGGAGTCGACAGCTATCCGTGGAACCCAACCGAGGATTTTTGGGGTCCCTGTGTGAGCCTGTGTTTGTTTGTGTTTATTCGTCCGGCTTATACTGCTGTGCTGTACCTGGTACTTTTTTTTCAATAAAAAATGGGAAATGGCCACAAAAAAAACAACACCCGGGAAGATACGAATATGTGTAAATCCGCCGGGCCTATTAACAATATGGGCTACCGTAGAACAGGTATCACATCACGCACAACCAATACTTTGCGATCGAAGGATCAAGAGTGCATACATGAGATTTTCGACGAAATCCTCAATCCTCCGTCTCATCACATAGCTTATTTTTGTTGCGTAGCAAACATCGATACCAGGATGGCAGCCACCCATATTGTACACCTCTCGTATACGTATGGGGTATGACCCTATAAAAAAAGGACTTTTACCCCTTACAGGACTGGAGTCCCGTTTTGGGGACAAATTACCTAGAATTAGAGTGGGTTGTCCCCAAAACGGGACTGCAGTCCTAAAGGGGTTAAATAATACCTAGTACGATGGTCAAAGGGCAGCGGCGGAGAACCTGCACGTACGTGCCAGGCTATTCGAATTTGCACGTGCATTCAATACGGTTATATGTATAGCAGCAGTTATTGTAGATTGTATCGCCTACATGGGTACCAAATGGGATCGAGGTGCCAGGTGGGCCTCCGGCGGCTCCTGCGGAGGGCTGATTATATTTCTGCATCTTGTGGGTGGGAGCAGGGTGCCAAATGGGATCAAATCCGGGTGGGATCAGGTCCGGCCGGGAGCAGGGTAAAGCAAAGATGTCGGAAGACAGCAATTTCACCCCTTGACAGACATCGTCAAGGCAAATGCCTTGACAGACAGCTTTGACAGCAAAAAACAGGGGACGCTACGAAAAATCCCCGCTTTTTCAAAAACGCCTGACAATAATGTATAAATTAATGTGTTTTCCTGTATTTTGTTTTTTTGTTCGGCATTTTGCTACAATTTCCGAGTCCGATCTACAGAAAATATTGGAATTGAACTGCGGAATATCGATCAGTTGAAAATAGCTCATATATCCAAAAAAAAATAAAAGCTAGGGGTTTCCACACATATTAGGAGGCTTTTTCTGCCAGGGGGGTTGGGGACATATGTCTAGACAGCTGGATTTGCCTTGACAGACAGCCTTGACAGACAGATAGCTTGACATTGACATGTCTCCCGACATCTTTGGGGTATAAAGAAGGTGCAAAAGTACGTGCAGATCCGAACAGCCCAGCACGTACGTGCAACTATTGCAATTTTACGGTTGATGGTCAAAGGGATCAACTGAGATGAACCACGATTTATGTTCGAAAATACTAAAAAAAGCTACGTAGCAACGATTCCTAGTCAGTGTCGATGTTTATAATAATGCTGTGCCTGACACAGACGTTCAGGATAGATTCGGGTAATTGTCAATTGACGTGATGGCTTTGGTTGGCTGTTCTTTTTCACTGTGTGCCCGCGGACTGTCATTCTGGCAGCACTTCAGACAGCAGCTGCGTGCTCCATCTTGTTCCCACGCATACCGTGTGCTTTTGCACAGACAGCACTTCAGACAGTAGTTACGCTGTAGTCGGCAAATTCCGTGGTAGTGGGACGGGGGGGGGGGGGGGGGGGGGATGCTGCTGTAGTCGAATGGAGATTGCGGGCGTGTAATTCAGTTTTGAACACGCATAACATGCTGTAGGGATTTTAGGTGTGTGTACCTCTTCGGGCTTGTGTATTGTCCTTTCCCTGCTAAGTGTACGTGTTCTGTAGGATTCTCTGATGGCTCTAGCACTTTTGTGACCACGGGCTATGATCGTGCTAGATTAGATTATAGGGATTAGCAACTGAAACGAGTGAAGTGTGAAGACAACAACAACAACAACAACAACAACAACAACAACAACAACAACAACAACAACAACAACAACGAGCACAGGAAGCTCTGATGCGACATTCATTCGTGGTTCGTTCAGCGCGTGGTGCGTAGAGCACACGCACGCGCGCAAATCAGTACCGTAGTAGATGGGGCGAGGCATTCGCAGCGCAACATTTACAAGTGCCGGCTATAGGCCAGGAGCAGGATCTCGGACTTCGGTCACCAAGACAAACAAGCAGAAAAAAAACGACGAAAAAGTAGGATATGAGAATACCACCCTGGTCGAAAATTTAAGGATCATTATATATTGAAATTTATATACAAACGTTCCTTAATTTTTCGTCCAGAGTGATAATGCGTTTCATAATCCAGCTACATACTCGTAGGTACGACAGGTACGAGTGTAATGTACCAGCTTGAAAATTGGAAAATTGCTTTGTTGGTGCAACGCGAGGGAACCTGACCTTCGAAAGGTACGACTCGTGTGTGTCACATAACAGGGGTCGCAGGCACCTCCGGTGAAGAGGCAATCGCTGGCATGACAGGGGAATCGGTGCATGCACTTGATGCACGCGGTGATCAGCCACTCGTCGGTCGCCCCTATGGCCCTACGATATGTTATGGTCTACGAGTATCAATAGTGGTACCCTCGAATGCTACTGAGAGTTAGTTTCCGGGGTTCGAATATCACGTGGGTCGGACTTTGGAGTTTATTTGCAAACATAAATAAAAAACGGAATCAACAGCTGGTGGTGGTGAAAGCGCCTAGCAGCGTGGGTAGGCGCAATTCGATGCGAGTCGATGAGGAAATAAATTATTGAAGACGTCTTCTCGCAGGCGGATCGCGAGATTGTGGCCGGAAGGTGGACATGCATATTATTGAGCAACAAGGGCGCGGTCGCATTCTGACCGAGGCTGCTCAACAAAAGATCGAAGGTTGGTCTGCAGAGACCTAGCCTCCCAAAAATGACCATGCACAAGGCACCGCCTGGCAAAAGCTCACCCACCGCGTGAAAGCTTTCGGAGGTAGAGGTGGAAGAAAAGGAACTGGAAGAGCTGCGAAGGAGATGCTCCAACCCAGCGAGGAGGACAGATCTATCTTGCCGCTGACGCCAAACGAGAAGGTAGGCGATCCTGGGAGCGGGAAGCAGAGACCCCGGCGATGTGGCAGAAACACGCTTGCTTGCTCCTGGTTGTTCGAGATCTTCTGTCTTCCTTGTTTCGGTGTCGAGTGAAAAACAAATAATAGGGGTGGGGAGCCGTCGAAAAAACGAGAACAACAAAAAAACACCTGTGTTGCAATGCCCATAAAATAAAAAAGGGCAGCGGCCTAAAACAGGTATACCTGATCCGTTCGCGGCCAAAAACAGGTACATACTTCAAATCAAGTCAAAAACGCACTCCACGTGCCCTGCCATTCATTGGTCCAAAACTCGTTATACCTGTTTTTGCCTCTTTAAAACCCAGGTACGAGTAGGTATCCCTTGTTTTGTCTACGGACTCTGCTCGACTATTATCACCTTTTTTTTTGTCGTTTTCAAGCCAATCAGAGGCACTTCATATAGTTCCACCCTATGCCCCCTATACAAATGCCGACGTACGCGGAGACCCCCTCCTCCCTTCGCACCTCGCACCTCGCACCACACGCCACTCGAGCGACACAAATATCTGCCTGCACATCTCCGCCGAAATAATACGAGATAGAAGGCTCCCTTTCGGGATTGTGGTTGACTTGGAATACCAAGGGTGTCGCAAGCTGAGATGGGAGAATACAGCAGCAGGCGCTCGTTCCTCGTACTATTAATAGCAGCTACTCGTACGTAGCCACCGGGCGAGCACGAAGAACATAAAAACTCTACTTTGCGTTGCAAGGAACGGCAGGTTCGTGGGGTGCGTTTCAAACTTCATTTTAGTATGTACGACCTGTTTTTGGCCCCAAACGGACCAGGTGTATCTTATCATACCTGTTTTTGGCCGCTGCCCAAATAAAAAACCTGTTTTATCTTGACAAAGAGACACTGGAACCACCTCTGCCCCCTATTTTTTTTTCTGTGGGACATTCCGTAATTCTGCCCTACCGTAGCTCCAAACCTTTCCATTGATGGTGCATAATTTGGCAAGGCATATATCTGCTCCTTGGTGCACTCCCGTGAGTGTGCCAAAGCCACACCAGTTTCCGTGTTCTCCTTCCATGCGGATATCGTCGCTGAAGTTTTTGAAAATGTGGTTCCAGGTGCTTGGATAAAATATGCGGTTTCTCCTCGTATGTATAATATGATACGTCGTACGTACTCGTACTCTGCTGCAGCAGGCGTAAATCTGCCCGCTCTTTAATCTGCCCGCTCAGGCGAATTTCTCCGACGTGCCCGCATAAAATGATGCTGTTTCTAATGAGGTAGAGTTTTGTAACGAAGCTGTACAGTAGTAAGGTATTTTCGTTCCCGAAGGTGAGCTTATCTTTGGCTTCGGCTAACGGCGGCCACCAACCCGACCCGGAACTCTGAATCGAACCCTAACCCTCGTAACCCTAACGAGGGGCATGCCTGGTTGGTATACCACCTGGCCGTTGTGCTTCGAAATGCTCTATATTCAGTGCGGGCACATCTAAGGAAGTTTGCCTGAGCGGGCAGATCTACGCGAACACCGTACTCTGTATCCATGCAGCAGAAAAAACACTTGGCTACAGTAAGAGAAACCGCATATTCCAGCGCCTGGAACCACATTTTCAGTTTTCAGCGACGAGGTCCGCATCGAAGGAGGCCACGGAATCTGCTGTTGTTTTGCTTTGGCACACTCACGGGAGTGAGCGAAGGAGGTAATATCTGCCTTGCCAACTTGTTTGTGTATTTATGGGAAAGTTCGGAGCTAGGGCAGAATTACGAAGTGTTCTACAGGAAAACTAATCTGGGTAGATGTGGTTCCAGTGTCTCTTTGTCAAGATATCCGATTTGTTTTTTTGTGGGCGTTGTAAGGGCCCGTATTAACGAGTATAAAATAAATTCAATTTGGAAAAATAAAAATAAAAATTCGTTTTTCATTGGTCAACACACGCACCAGCACCCATTTTTATGCCCCAAGATCCTAATCTTTGGTGCTGGTGCGTGTGTTGACCAATGAAAAGCGGATTTGAATAAAAACAACTCCAAATTGAATTTTTTTCTTCTTCGTTAAAACGGGCCCTAACATAGATGCAAAGCAAACACGCAAATAAACGGAGCATCCATCCCCCATTCCCGACATTGTTCGTAACGCCTCGTCCCGCTTGTTGGATCCAAAATAACCAAATACTACTCACTGCTGCTGTGTCACCTCATTTCCGAATCTTTCAACACCAGGGTTAGCACAGATACGTACCAGCTACGATACGTTCGACGCTCCCTAACGTTGGGGTAATCTAACCAGCACTACAGCATAATATGTCGCTCTGTCACCTCAGCTGACTGAATGAAGTTCGGGGTCCGAACCTATGGATGGATGGCATCATCTTCTTCGTCGGCCGCTTTAAATGCGAGAGCGCGAGGTAGGGGTGCTGAATCCTATGTATCCGCAGTGCGGCCTCCGCACCACGAGCCGACGACGGCGAAGGTCGAAAAAAGAAGGGACGCCCCCCCCCTGCGGCGAAAAAGACACCATTCCTGTTTTCACACCAAAAAGAGCCCCTAAAACAATTTTCGTTGAAAGGGGCCGCACACGTTTTTTCGCCTACAGTGCAACAAAAAGTGGCGCGGCGCTCTAAACACGAATGTGCGGCGAGCCGCACCACACTCCCCGGCTCTTGGTACGCCTTCTCTTAATTCTGACGAAACATGTACGCTAGCGCAACATTTCACCATCTATTTTGCGCCCTGCATAAGGCCATATATATCCCCTGGGATCGTAATTGACACGCGTAGATGATAGGACAACTTGACGCTTGTCCATACTTTCGGCTTTTGATTTCTGTCGCATTTTGTTTGCGTGGAATGGGAAATCTTCTTACATTGTATAGGTGGGAAAACAGGGGTTCAGGATGAAGAACACTCGAGCTTAGTTTTCCATATTGTGACCTGAATCGGATTAAAGTAGTTACTACGTAGTTCCTCGTAGTTTGTTTTTCTAATCTCTAATAAGCAACTAACAAACACACGTGAGTAACAACGAGAACTTCCTCAGAGGCAAACCCGGCAGGGGATACTGCGTGTCCCCAACCCGAGCCACTTTGCACTTGCATTCTCCCCCTCGGCACTTGCCGTCACGTTTATCGCGCAAAGGGCCCGGCATTCCCGCTGATCGTCGATTCATCGAAATTTGCTATAATAGCATAATAGCTAACGCTTCGCTCAACGACCACCTGTGCTGCATTATTACCCCACCAGAAAAAAATATTTTCACCAATTCTCTTGACAAAGGGGCACTTGAGCCACCTTTATTACCTAAGCTCTAGCGGCTAAGGCATGCCTTAAATAATGTCTTAGAGCCCCTTCTCAGCAGGGGCTTGTCTTAGACGTTGTTTCGTCCCATAAGTGTCTTATTTTCGTAAGGCAACGTCCCTGTGCTCGAAAAGGGACAATAAGGCAGTTTTTGAGTACCAAAATAACGCCGTTAGATACGAAATCCATAAAAACGGGGTCCGGGGCGGCTAAGATATGTCTTAAATAATGTCTTAGAGCCCTTTTTCAGCAGGGGCTTGTGGAGGAGAGTGTTATAAGGATTACCCTGGGCTGGGTAATTGATCGATCTTTTACCCCTATAGTTCAGCAGGTAATACCCTCACACCAAGGAAAACAGTGTACTTCTAGATTTCACTGAATGTGAGTACGAATTACCTTGGTTTTGCTTGAACTGAGAGGAGAGAACGGTTATATTACAAATGGATCAACAACCACGAATATCTTACCAACGATCACAACACAGCGATATACTGCTTGTACACAGAATATACACGGCCCGCTATTATTGTACTGCTGTTGTTCATGTTCCTTCCTGCTGGTGCATGCACGCCCCCGTACTGCTGCTTATGTATGCTGAGCTGTTTTACCGTTTGCTATCATCAGATGGAGGTGTGAACATACAGGCTTCGACATTGGATTGTGATGTACAATCTGTACAATGCTATGTACGAGCTGGGCCAGCCACTATGAAGTGCATTTTTCAATATCCTCCCCGCTTTCTCACGCCGTGTTTCCTGTGTGATATACGAGAATAGGCACATGCTTCGTCCAAGACTTCCAAAGTCATTCGCTAATGATTTTATTTTCATTTATTTTTCGTGGACTACGCACATTTTTAGGGTTATTGTTGTTTTTGGCCAAAACCGACGGGAAAAGAAGGACAAAAGGGAGCAGTGATCAATCCCTTGGATTGCCCTTTGAGAACACGTGGGCAAACCCCAAGCCCAAAACATAAAATCGGCGTGATAATCCCAGATTTTGTGCTCATCATCGTAATATTTAATTTTTGTGTACGTAGGGGATCGTATGCACACCGTATCTCTTTATTGTATATCTTTCGAATTGCATTATTATTATCGTTTACTGAGTCGTGGGAGAGAGAGGTTCCTCCCCTCGGTCAGATACCTGTATCGCAGCTTCCTGCAATACCCTGAGTACCTCGACCATCCTATTTAACGTCTCTCTCCCTACTATGATACCGGCCAGGTTCCTAACTAGTACGGCCTACAGTTCTCTCGGATGACCAAGCCTCCGAATGGTACGGTACCATTCGACTCCTCCGATCTAACTCAATCAAACACCATAACGGAGGAAACACTTTTTCTCCGAAAACCCAGCTACTCGTGCCCCCCCCCCCCCCTTCGAAATACAAAATAGGGGGGGGTGGGGCGGAAGAAAATAAGGCACAAATTCCTGGCTTGGATGGACAAACCAGCAACTACCTCACGTCTGCCCCGTGCTCGTCACAGGACCTCGTGCTTGCTCGTGCCCGGCGTGGGGATGCTGACCTACGCTCGATGCCTTGCTTGAAGGACTGCGTCCGACGCCTTTCATCCCGACACCGACTCGCTCTATCCTAGTTCCCGATACCAACATGCCACATTCTCTTTACCAATAAACCCTGCTTTTTCCATTCCTCTGTCTGCGGGGGGCCGTTACTTCATCTACGGACAAATCTACCCTTTATTATATATATTTCGAATTGCATTGTTATTATCGTTTCCTGAGTCGTGGAAGAGGGGGGTTCCTCCCCTCGGCCAGATACCTGTCTCGCAGCTTCCTGCAATACCCTGAGTATCTCGACCATCCTATTTTACGTCTCTCTCTCTACTATGATACCGGCCGGGTTCCTAACTGGTACGGCCTACAGTTGTCTCGGATGACCAAGCCTCCGAATGGTACGGTACCATTTGACTCCTCCAACCCCGAGGTAATGTGAGACTACTGTTTACCGTACTTCTTAGTTATTTCCTACCCCAAACTGTTCCTTCCCCCGGCTGTCTCTCCTTTGCCACCTTTGCACTCGCCAGCTTACGCGACACCCTCGTGGAATCTTCTATGTTATTACGCGTGTACGCCTTGTACGCGTCGGACCTCCACCTCCCCTCTCTCTGGATAACTCGTTCCGATATGTCTCCCCCCGCCGCGAGCGTGGTCGCACCTCCGATCCGCAACGAGTGCAGGGCGAACTCATCAGGATTCCGACCTGAGTTCGCCACCACCTCCTTGATTGCTCGAAGGGCACGGCCATACCTGAACACTCTTACGGCCTTGCCACATCGATACGAGGAAAGGGGAGCATGGTCGGGCAAACCAGGAAAGCACGACATCAACTCCAACATAAGGGCAACGGCCCGGCCGTCTGCCCTAAAGGACGACCTTGGCCCACGAACCTCGCTACGGGTCCGCACGTGCACACTGCCAATCTAATCCTGACTCCCCTTATGCCCCTTAAACCGTACCTCTACCTTGTCAGGCTGTTGCCCTCGCGTGTTTCTCAACTGTGTGCCCGTGGCGAACATTTCGTCCGATCGCGTCATCAGGAAGTAACTCAGACACAGACACAGCCACAAGAATTTTCCCTCCGGGCCCCACGTGGGAATGAGGGTTTCCCCCGCGAGAAGCACACCGAAAGACACTGGTAAACGGACGCGGCGTGGTGTTCCTGCCGTCACGTGGGCCCGTGCAATACCCCTGAGCGCACACTGGACCACGGGAGCCACAACCGGCAGCTCCAGGCCCACCGTCAGTCGGTGGAAATACTGCACCGCCGCGATTTTCCCGGAAATCGTATTCGCCAGGTTACCTTCCGACGCACAACACCACGATGCAAACTCGATCAAAGCCCAGGCCTTGAAACTCTCCGAATCGCTCGACGCCAGAAACTCCTGACAACCCATCAACCTGCGAAACGTACTCCAAGACCGGCGACCAGACTCGTACGTACGCCTAGTCGAGCTCGAAACTGAGCCCCCGACGTACTGGAGGCCAATATGTCGGTACAGAGACCCGACCCCGCTCCCCCCAGGCGCTGCTCCTGCCAATCGATGTCGGGACGGAGCGCGTGGAGGTTGGGAGCGATGGTGGGACGATCCCACCGTGATACACCGTCCGCCAAAACATTCGCAACGCCACGCACGTGTTTGGCCCTAAAACACCATCCACTACGCATTTCGAGGCAGCCGAGTATCCGCATTAGTGCGCCCGCCCTCGGCTCGCATCCCCCCCGGCATCGGTCAACCCAGTGGACGGCCGACACATTGTCGCCCCGCATTAGGATGCTCTCGCCGACACACTGGGGTGCCGACTTCGCCTCTACCGTAAACGCCCATGCGGTGACCACCATGGCCAGCAATTCCAACACTTTAATAGACAAATCATCCCTCCCCTGCACGTGCGACCGGAGACGGTCCTGGGTGTCGTGATAGAAATCCATCCTCCGCCGCCGCCCTGTCTCCAAACATAAACCCCCCATCGCGTCTCCTGAGGCGTCGCTATTGAGCGTACGCGAATGGGGCTGCAAATAAAATCTCAGTAACGGGGCGTAAAGCGTGCCGCCCCCCCCCGGACCCGTCGCTTTTTCTACCATCAGCCGCTAAAACGAAAGGTAGTCGTGGAACTCGTACCCGAGGCGAACGTGCGAGCGATTCCGCAGCGAACGATCACCCCCCCCCGGGCCCCGTACTTTCTCGTGCCAGGCCTGTACGGGGAGCATGCCTAACTGGTTAAGCATGCGCCGCACCAAAGTTTTCCCGGCCGCACGACTTCGCACACGTGCAAGAGCTTCCCCATCAACGGACGTAACTCGGATTCCCGCGCGCTAAGGCGGTCCCTTGGCCACTCCGCGAGCAGCGCGCGAAGCTGACCAAATTTTCCTGGCGGCAAATAAGTCGTCATCGCTACCGTATCGAGCTCCCATCCCAATACCTCGAGCCGCGTGTGCCACGAGGACACCTTCTCCGGTGCTAACAAGGGCGGGTCACCCGCTTGTCGTTCACCGAGAAGGCGGCCGTGGTCGGACCCCATGCTCTGGGACGCCCGCACGCACCTGTTCCCTACAGGGGAACACTGTGGCTCTACCAAGACTGCGGCGTCCACGTACGTTCGCGCAAAGAACGGCTTAGCTGCCCCCCCCCCGTCCCCCAGAGGTACCAGGTACCCCGGGGGTAAGGGAACGGGGCATTCCCCTTCGGCCGGCTCGCTCACTGTGACGTGACTCGTGACCGCCTGGCCGAAGGGGGTGACTACCGCGTTACGGAATGTTGTGTGGACGTGTGCGTGTTCAAGAGCGGCCGAGAACAAACACCAGAATCCCGGGCTATCCCGCCATCCAAACTGGAGGCGCCGGTCGACTACGACCAGGTCGCGGAAGGCGTACCCGAACAGGGGGTAGTGTGCCCACTCCACGGGGATCTGCCGGAAGGCGTCCTTCACGTCCATCTTGCTCAGCAGGATGCGCGCGGGGGTGGCCGACGGGCGCTGCAAGTGTAAAATACGCCAAAGTATACCTCGTAATACGTGGCCTAGTTTATAGGGAGGGGCCGACGAGAAATCCGAGTCGGCGTTGACGCCCGGCACGGATGTCTCAAAGGTAAGGTCGTGAATGATTCGGATCTTCGAGGGGGACACCGTCACCCCTAAGGGTGACACACGGAGACCGGGAATACGGTCGGCCGTGTCCCGCGGGAAGACGAATGCACGTCCGAGCCGCACGTCGTCCGCTATTTTACATAGCACGTTTCCCTCGTACGGGACGATCGATCAATGATTACCATACTGCAAGGTGGCGCCCAAATCCCCGCCGTCGTCTACCACTACCGGCACCCCGTTAGTGATGATTTTCACCAACAGGTCAATCTGCGGAAAACGCTTAGTATACCCAAACCAGGCCGCCACCCGACCTGCGTTCACGCGGGGGACGGGTAACCGATTTTCGAGGGCCATCATGCACGCGAATTCCCCCCCGTGGACGGACAAAAAGTGGGAATAGTTACTCGCTACTCGCTCAAGCGCCTGTTCTACCCCCCCGGTTCCGGCCACTGCCGTCAAGTCGTGTACCGACTCAACGTAAGCGCGTTCAAGGTCTAGCCCACCTGCCGCTGTCCTCGTCGTCGGTCGACGAGGCCCGTCCCCCTATCCGCACCCGGAAGGCGCTGCCACCAAGGCGACCACGCTCCGGACGGCGACGCTCCCCCCTCCGCTGCTTCCCCCTCCACTGCTCCCGGAGGCGCTGGGTCCCCCGCCCTGCTTGGGGCGGCTTTCCCGTCCACGCCCCGCTGACGACGAGCCACCCCCTCTGCCGGTGCCAGCGTTTCCGTTGCTTGCACGTTCGCTGGTCCCGCCGCGGCCGTTGTCCGCCCGGTACTTCTTGTTGGCGTGGTGGGCGTACACGCATGTTTTGCCGAACCGGCACCCGCGTGGCTCCTCCCACGCGAAGCAGTCGCCAAAACCGCTGTTCCCCCTCGGGGCCGGGCGGCCGCGCTTCTGATCGCGACCCGCTCCACTCGGGGACGTCGCGGCACCCAGGAGCCCCCCCCCCCGAATGTAGTTTGACAGCGCTGGCCAAATCGGGAATATCACGCCCGGCATGTTTTCAATGACCGGGGGTGGACCCTTCGCAACGGCCACCGCTGCGGAGAAGAGGCGCTGGCAGTACTCTTTCATGTCCGCGTCAATCAGGGTGGCCATGAGCGCCTTTTTCTCCGGCAGGACGGCGTTGAGCCGGTGCTTCCGGCAGTGGATCCGCAGATCCGAGAGGCCCCACCGGAGTCCGTCCTCCAGCATGCTGAGCCTGTCCACGCCGTCCTCCGACGACACCCCGTTCCCCATGACCGCCAGGATGGCCTCGACCATGATCTCCATCTGCTCCGGTAGGAACATGTTCGCGGCCAGCCGAGTGGTGTCGTCCTCGACCATGTACGCTCTGACGCGGAACCCGGTGAAGGTGTTCAGCTGGGTGGTCGTCTCGTCCGGCGCCAGCGCCACGTCCCCCAGCAGGGCCTGCATCTCCGCCCGCTTCAAGTTGTACACCGCCGGTTTCTCGCCGATGGTGACCCACACCTTACGGACGCCGAGAATGCGCCACACCGCGAAGTACTCCTTGTCGTCGGCTCGCCGCCCCGGCTGGGTAAGCGAGTCTCCGTAGGTGCCTGGCTGCTGCTGGCCCCCCACGATGGAGAGCTGCATTTATTCGCACATGGCGATAGCGGCTTCCCGGTCTTCGGCCATGGCGGCGACCTCCTCCTGCGTCGCGGAGAGTTGCTCGTGGAGCGCGCGGAGATCCTCCCGCAGCTCGCCGACCGCCACCATCAGCGCGTCCAAGTCGCGATCAATTTTGGATCTGGCGAATAAGCTCGGCCAGCGACGCGAGTGAAACGCGCGCCGTGGGTACCGGCGGCGACGGCCCGCTTCTCGGGGCCGGGACGTTGCCACCCCGGCCCGTTGCACCCGGCCCCCGCCGACCGCCATTCCTCGTTGCCGACGGTATTTGGTTGCGCCACTGCGTATCCGAAGAACGCGGCGAAAAGGTTGGGGGAAGAGGGAGGGTGGATGGGGCGGTTCGTTATGCTGAATTTATACATACTGTTTTCACCGACGAGGGGGGGGGGGTGGCCGAGGTCTGTATTCCCCGACTCTGTGTCCCCCCCTCCGCCCCCTCTGCCACACACACGTCGGTGTATCGTCTACCGCATAGCCCCTGGGCGAGTAACGCAAAATACATGGGCGTCAAAGCAAAAACACACCCCGATCAGCAGAAACAAACGCAACCCCCTTATGAGATAGTCGCTTCTGCGTCGGCCGCCACCCTGTCCCAAATGTGCTTATCAGACGGGTCGCCCGACCCCACGCCGGTCGGCGTGGGTCGTGCGTCCCGTGGCGGGGGGTAATCCCCCCCGCCCAACACGAATTCGAGAAACAGGGGCGGTCAACAGCAGCAGGGCGGTACCTCGCGAGGCGTTGCGTATGAGTATGGCTTTCTCGGTCAGTGTCTATGTCATTCGCTCGGTTCTCCCCACTATACGTGCTGTGTGGTGGTAAAGGAAACAAAAAACTCACAAGGAAATTGGGGTTGGGGGTTCCCTCCTCGCAAACAGTCGCGCATCGACCTCAACGTATGTCGCTGTTGGTCCCGGTCTATAGGTGTACCTATATATACCGGTGGGCCACCCGGGCCCTCTCGTTTTTTTTTTTTCTCTTTCTCGTGGCGCGAGTGGTCGTACCGATATGTTTTCATCGTGCGTTTCCACCCGGGTCGCAACGCTCTCTGTCTCCACAGAGAGCCCGCTCCTTGCTGTCTCAACAGCAGGCAACTCTTGGCGGTCATACATCGAGTGTTTTCATCGTGCATTCCCGCCCAACTCAGGCCGGAGGGAGCTTAATATTTACTCCCACCGTGCAGCCGCGCCCGGTGTATTTCGCAGCGGACCTGCCCCCCCCCCACTGTCTCAACAGCAGGCGGCTTGTGCATGCATAGGAACATAGTTAAAGGACAAAATAAAACGGGTGAGGGAATATATAGGCCCCAGGCCACCCCATGTTATTTTCTTTTAAGGCCGGTCGCCCCGGTAGAGTAGTGATCAGCTTCAAAGATTACTATCATTGGTACCCAAGATCGAATCCCACCGTGGTGAGAGATTTTGTCTTTATTTGAAAAAAAATAAAGGAACCAATTGCTGAGAGCGCCTTCGTGGCGTGGGTAGGCGGAATCCGACGCAAGTCGACGAGGGAAAAAAGTGCTGAAATGTTTTCGCGATAAAAATGCAAGGCAAGAACCGTAGTGGGGGAGGAGGGAGAAGAGCCTACTTTGTGACCCCGGATCTGAGTTACGACTAGGAAGGAGAGAGAAAGGAAGGGCGAAGATAATAAATGGGACGAAAAACAAAAAACTGTATATATATACATATCTATATATATTTATTCTTTTCACGCCAGTGGTCGTACCGATATGTTTTCATCGTGCGTCTCCACTCGGGTCGTGATGCCCTCTGTCTCCACAGAGAGCCCGCTGCTCGCTGTCTCCACCGCACGCAACTCTTGGCGGTCGTGCATCGAGTGTTTTTCATGGTGCATTCCCGCCCCAACTCAAGCCGGAGGGAGGTGGATATTTACTCTCTCTCGAGCAGCCGCGCCCGCTGTATTCGTAGTGGGCCTGCCCCCCCCCACTATCTCCACAGCAGGCGGCTCGTGCGTACATAGGGACACAATTATAGGGCAAAGAAACGGATGGGGAAATATATAGGCCACACGCCACCCCCTTGTTCTTTCCTTCTGTCCCTACGCAGGTGGTCGTACCGACATGTTTTCATCGTGCGTTTCCACCTGAGCCGAAGCGCTCGCCGTCTCCAACAGCGAGCCTGCTCCTTGCTGTCTCCACAGCAAGCGGCACCGTGTCGGTCGTGCATCGATAAGTTTTCATCGCACACAGCAGTCCTGTCTTCACAGGACGCCGACTCAAGATTATTATAGCGGCCAATACTCCGAGATATTTCTATGAGTACCAATTCCACGACGGAATACGGGCCCGGGTGCGCATGGACGACGGAGAACTGTCGGACTGGTTCTTGGTCACGCAGGGCTTGCGACAAGGGTGTGTACTGTCCCCACTGCTGTTCAACGTTTTCTTCGCCGCGGCCCTAGAGGTCGTTATCGTACGATTCAGTGAGGACGATGGTATCATGCAGAACCTAGTGTTCCTGAAGGAGGAGACGGGAGCGGGGACGGAGACACCACTCGACCGCGTACGGAGGGCGGTGTGGGGGGTGCTGTATGCCGATGACGCCGGCGTTGTATCGAGGTCCGCCGACGGACTGGCGAGGATGATGACCATTATCGTGCAGGTGTTTGGGGAGTTCGGGCTGACGGTGTCGGAGAAGAAGACGGAGACTCTCCTGATGCGCGTAAAGGAGAAACAGCCAACACCGCCCCCGCCACCGCTGATCATCGAAGCAGCGGGGCAGAGATACACCCAAACCCTCGAGTTCCGGTACCTGGGCGGCCTCGTCAACGAACATGGCGACCTCACCCGGGAGATCAACTTCAGGAGCAGAGCAGCGTCGGCTTGCGTCAGGAGGTATGGCCCGGAGCTCTTCGATAGGCCGGGAGCACCGTTTCGACTCAAGGCCCGCCTGCTTCAAGCGGAGGCGATGGAGGCACTGCTGTACGGTTGCATGACATGGGCCCCACGTCGCGACCACTACCGACTGCTGCGGACGATACACCACCGGCTGCTGCTGCGAGTTATTGGGTACCAGCGCAAGCAAGGCACCTACCGGCAGCTGTCCTACGCCCAGGCCCTGAAGAGGGTCGGGTGCCAGAGCGTGGAAGCCACTGTCCGGCAGCGGCGGCTGCTGTTCGCGAGGGCCGTGGCAAGGCAGCCAGACGGGCGACTCCCGAAACGACTGATGTTCGGGGAGCTGGTGGGGGGGAAGGACCCGGGCGCGGGGTGCCCGGAGCGGAACTGGCAGACGTGCCTGAAGGACGACTTCAAAGCGTTCGGAGCTACGCAAGGCTCGACGGACGACCAGAGACGTGTCTTCGGAGTCCCGTATTCAGTTTGGGCGGAAGCAGCGAAGGTGAAGGGAGGAAGGCAGTGGTACAAGGGAGTGCTGCAGGGAGCTGAGAGGTTTATGACCTCCTGGCACAAGGAAGAAGAGGAGGCTAGCCGGAAACGAGCGACCGAGCGAGAAAAAGAGCGCAGCAACAACAAAGAGACACCAAGAACCAACGGGACGGGAGGGGTGCGGAAGAAGGGCGAATCGGCGAGGGAAGAAAACAAGCGAGAAATGGCGGACCGAGTGGCGCGATATGTGCCGGATTGACTGTCCTGGACTGTTTGTTTGTTTGTTTGTTTGTTTTGTTATTTTTCCCCCTCCCCCCCACCGCCGCACCATTGCACCACCCCCTCGGGATGACGTGTCAATGTGTTGTCTCTGCGGTCTTGTCTGTGTGAGTGTTTGCTTGTACTTTTGACTTGTCTCTTTGTCTTTGTCTTTGTCTTTTTCCCTTCGTTGTTTTTGACCTTTTGCAGTTACACTGCTCGCAGGCCGGGGGTACATCAGTCACACGGGACCATAGTTCCCTTCCCCCGTATCATGTCTGCGTTTATAATCGGGGTGGAGGACTCGATTTGTTTGCCTGACCGGTGTGAACCCGGCACGGAACACCCCGGCATTATAGGGGCACCAAGATAGAATCAGGGGGCGTGTACCCCCGATTGGTGATGTTGACTTTTCCATTTTTATTTTTACCTTCACATAGCGTGTAGAGGGGAGCGGAGGGCTCCAGACTATCTGTTTTTGACTGGCTTTGATCGCTTTGCGGACCCTTCGGGTTCCACTTTTATTTCAGTATACTTTTTTTTGGGTAAGTTAGCCTGTGACCACGGGAATCGACCGTGTCAAGTGTTGGATTAGTACGGACAGATGGAGGTACTGGATAGAGAGACCGGCACGGTTTTTAATGTGAAGACAACAACAACAACAATCATGCCTAGCACTGTCTCCACAGCAAGCGAAACCGTGTCGGTCGTGCATCGATATGTTTTCATCGCATACAACAGTCCTGTCTCCACAGCACCCCGACTCAAGATTATTATAGCGGCCAATACTCCGAGATATTTCCATGAGTATCATACCTAATAGCACTGTCTCCACAGCAAGCGGCACCGTGTCGGTCGTGCATCGATATGCTTTCATGGCACACAGCAGTCCTGTCTCCACAGGACGCCGACTCAAGACTATTATAGCGGCCAATACTCCGGGATATTTCCATGAGTATCATGCCTAGCACTGTCTCCACAGCAAGCGAAGCCGTGTCGGTCGTGCATCGATATGTTTTCATCACACACAGCAGTCCTGTTTTCACAGCACCCCGACTCAAGATTATTATGGCGGCCAATACTCCGAGATATTTCCATGAGTATCATGCCTAATAGCACTGTCTCCACAGCTAGCGGCACTGTGTCGATATGTTTTCATCGCACACAGCAGTCTGCCTCCACGGCACACCGACTCAAGATCATTATAGCGGCCAATGCTCCGGGATGTTTCCATGAGTATCATGCCTATCATATACCTTGGTATGCTACAAGGGGCTTCGCCGGCGGCCTGGACGGCCGCCGGTCGCAACCTTGCGTGATGCCGGAATGTTAGCAGCACTGTAGCGAAGCATGGGGGTCAGACGTAATGCCAAGAGTTATACACGTTGCTAGTTAGCAGCAGCGTTGTGTCGAAGGATGGAAATCAGACGTACTGCCAAGAGTTGAGAGCGCTCTGCACACTGCCCACGGAGAGTGGCAACCGTATTCGTAATACATGTGATACTGCTGCTGCTGTACTCATATACGTGTGTGCTCGTATGTAGCTTGGTCACAAACTTGATACATGCGCATTGTATGCTGTACACGGTGTGGGCCTACACACCTCTACATCTTCGAAATTCGAAACAGGCGAACAACGGCGACAACAGGAACAGCAAATGATACATGCGTGTATATTTGATAGTGGTCATACATATCCAACCCACATACTTTGAACTGCTCACAGCTCGGGGTAGGTACTGTTGTAGTACAGCAGTAGTAGTACTGATACATACCTGGTACATGTTTTCGATATATACCCGATGCACGTATACATCTACGCGCCTCCTATACGCCAGCAGAGAACAAAAACAAAAACGGTAAAAAACGACAAAAAATCGTGTTTCCCCATCCCCGTTTGCCAATGCATTTTTTTTACGTTGAAACCCTCAACAGCATACAGCGTAGTCCGCTAAAAAGGTGCGACCACAGCTGCTGCTGTACAAATCATAGGAGCTCCGCAACAACATTGACAGTGCATGAGCTGCTACTCTCCATATCACACGTGCTACTTGCTGTAGACTACATACATACATA
>MEHQ01001674.1:0-56318 GCA_008828725.1 Saccharina japonica | reverse complement strand
CCCCAAGAGCGTGGGTGCAGTTCCTTTTGTAGTCTACAGCAGTACATGTACACGCCCCAGATACCTGGTATACAGCAGTGGTGTACGTATATACATACCTCCGTTTTGGTCTTCTATTTCACTACTGAAACCATGATCCCACACTGATTTAATGTTTCGTTTTGTCGTGACAAGCCGATGTACCTGGTCTTATCTTTACTATAACCTTCGACCGGATGCTCTTAAACTGGGTACACCGCTCTTCATAGGCAATCATACAATATTTACTTCGTACAATACTAATAATAGTGAAATGTAACTGCTGCTGTTGTGCATCTGGTACAAATATACGAAGCATACGTACCTGGTATGAAATGCTACATATAATAGATCTGAGATCTGAGCAACCTATCTGAGCAACCTGGTATACAATGTAGGATGTAATATGTACCTGGTATGTCGGGAGCGTGCTATTTTTTTTCAGCAGCACGCAGGTGATAGAACTCGTCTGCTTCGGTCTGCTTCGGTCTGCTCGCTTGCGTGTCGTGGTTAAGTATTCGAAGTACATCACACTTTTCTACTGTTGTAGGTATGGTTGAGTCCAGACGTTGCATGCACCGCTCGCACGAACAACAGCATTAGTATTCGCAACAGCAACGACAGACCATCGAGCCTCCTGACTCTGTGCCAGGTCTACCATCTGTGGAGCCCTTCTACCTCAAGAAGGTGTTCATTTGGGTGCCTGAGTACATGTGGGACGAGATCGAGCACATACCCTGTCCGCATTGTGGAGGGCGTGCGCAACCGGATGGGTGGAATAGTGAGCCACGCCGGGTCTATCTGGAGGAGGATGTTTGCTACATGATCGGATTCAGGTTCGATTACCCCCCTGCTGTAACTGCTGTTGCTATATTTCGAACATTCGAAGTACGTGACTGTCTGATCAGTGCCCGCTTCTTGCTACCACCGGTATGTGCGTAGTAGCTGTCTGCATATTGTTTTGCGAAACCTTCACTCAAATCGCTTGTGCTTTGTACTTCGCGCTCGTCGTAATAGGTATTATTGCAAGCGGTGCACGGACGCCAACCAGACGAAGGATAAAGAGGAGCGTACAACTGTCACGTTCAGTCCGTGGGATGCTGACGTTTTGGCCAGGATGGACGACTTCGTGTCTTTGGAGTTCCCGTTCGTCCTGACCAAGAAAGCCGCTATCTGTAAGAGCCTAGTTCATCGGTTGTCAGACGATCTCCTGGAAGGGAAGGGCTTCGCGGCGACTTCGAAGTCGCTTGAGAAGGCGTACTCAGCAACGTACCTGAAGAATTACCGTTCGTACGTGTCGTTGATGAACAGCCGTAAAGCCCAGCTGAAGGGGCTTTTTGGGAAGGATCCCGACGTCGGCCAGATCTCAATGTTTGGGTGCATTGAAGACCCTGCGGGGTTCAACAGCAACCATCCATCGGCTCACTATCTGAGAGACATCTGGAACAAGTGGTTCTACGAAACTCCAGTTGTACAGGTCTGGATATTATTCGATGGGTGTACTTATAGTAGGAGACCGTACTTGTCTGCTTTCGATAAGTTTGCAGCCCGAAGTAGAGACGGAACATTGCTGCTGTCGGTACACTAAGTATGGGCAGCACATTATATGTATTGTGCACTATTGTTAATATAAAACGCCTTCAAACTGAATGGGAAAACACCCTTCTTTCACCCTTCTGTGAAATGTCGTTTTTTTCTTCCCCTGACAGGATAACGGATGTACGTTGACACGTGAAGAGTATCTACAGCGTCGAGCTCAGCTGGTAGACGGCCGTGTAATGGCAGGCGATGCTTCCTTCAAGTACGCCAAGGTCATCCGGTTAGCTACAGGGCAAGATGGGACGCGTGCCCGGCCTGTGTACGGCATATTCACGATCATGAACGAGTACGACCAGGTAGGTAAAGCTTGTCGTGAAGCCACTACCGCATTATGTTATATATAAAGAGTAGTAAACCTCAACAAATCGTATTCCACCCTTTCGCCGAACTGCACAAAGTTTTCGCACACTATTTTCGAGTATTTTATCTCCCAAAACGTGGGCTACACCCTTCACACTTAGCCCTTTCGTGCAAGATCTCACGTACAGCTTCTTCACGCACAACTTCCTCCGACACCGCGTGGGTTTTCCAGGTTGTTTTTTCGAAGGCCATGAAGACTGCATCAGTCTATGATCTCAAGAACGACCTCAAGATTATGTTCGTCAAGCGTTTCAAGGGCCATGGTTTCGACCTCCCGGTGATCTTCTTCACAGGTACGATATATATTAGGGTTGTCTTCGATATAAACATATTCGTTGCTTTTCTTGTGCCTTTTCGCACCCTTCCTATTGCGTGTGCATCGCGTCGTTATACTAAGGTCATCAATTTAATATATATTTTCTTGCAGATGAATGTTGCGAGGATCGAAGATTGCTGCTCACGATGTTCAAAGAGATACGATCGGAGACTGGCGTCCACCTTTACGAGGCTGCTGATGGCGATGACCCAGGAGCTGAAGGGGAAAGTTTGCCAAAACTGGCGTTCCCCTCGGGCACGTGCGGGCGGTATGTGTGGGATATGAGTCCCTCCGTCGTAGCTCAGTCAGTCTCTACCCTTCTCCGCGGCTGCCGCCAGCAGGGGATGGTTTTGGGTTTGGACTGTGAGTGGGAGTTATCGCTGGGCGGCGCACCGCCAAACCCTGTTTCAACTGTCCAACTCTCGCTCCCTGGTGGCACTGCCTACTGCTTTCAACTTCAACGTGGAGAGAGGAAAACTACGAAGGAAAATTTTCCGATTGCCCTGAAACTTCTCCTGGAGGACCCTTCCATCCGAAAGGTGCGGATCAACGTCGTAGAAGGTTAATGATGGCTGGTTTGAAGTTTAATGCAACTGAAGGTGTGTGCGCATGCATGCATTTGTTACTCATGCAGTCTGTCTCTACCGCATCTACCGCTCATCTACAGGTCGGCGTCAATGTCAACTTGGACGCGACGTTTTTGGCGCGGGACTACGGCGTCACTGTCAAGAACACTGCGGACGTACGGGCTCACGCAAGCGAGTGTTGGGTGGAGACACCATCCCGTTCGCTGGCGGGTATGGTGTCTTCTTTGCTTGGGAAAGAGTTGCCCAAAGACCCGACCGTGCGTTTGTCTCGCTGGAGCCATCGGCTCGACGACAACCAGGTGATTTTAGGTAGCCCTGAGCGGGACTTGTTGGTGTTAGTGCAGTTTTATCGAGTGTGGCTGGTCATGGCTAGTCATATACTTGGTTTTTCGTGCTATTATCTTGAATCTTC
This sequence comes from Saccharina japonica, assembly GCA_008828725.1. Lineage (NCBI taxonomy): Eukaryota > Phaeophyceae > Laminariales > Laminariaceae > Saccharina > Saccharina japonica. The sequence continues at coordinate 53,026 of MEHQ01001674.1, read as the reverse complement.
TTATAGGTGTGTGTTAATGATATCACATTTTAACAACCTAACTCTCCGTCACAGGTGCAGTATGCCTGCTTGGATGCGTTGGCGTCCGTTCTTGTGTTTCTGGAGATCGAGAGACTGAAGGATCCAATACGCCGCCCGGCTCCAACAACCTTGCCGCCGGGAACACAGGTGCGAACATGAAATAAGCACCACATGTAGTGAGACCTTGCATCATCCAGACCAACGGCGCACGAGATACATCAAGATCGAAAATGCCCCTACTGGCCTCACCCCCTAAACCTGATGTATGTTGCGATTAAATTTTAGGTGCGACTTTACAGCAACAACCACGCCAGTTGTGTTGGTGTTGGAGAAGTACAGGACGACGAGACCGCAGCTAGAAGTTTGCATCGATGGCGTCCTCGATCGCGGCAAACGGGCGGCTACAAGCGCGTCGTTGTCAAAGTGAGCGAGGCGTTGAAGCCTGCTGCTTTCACGGCACACAAGGGGGCACCTCCTGCCTCCACGGGTGTGGGTCGCGTGACGATGAAGGATGTCTGCGACGGCGACGGCGACAGACTTGTTCTGTGGGACGTTGCCCATGTTCGTCTCGCAGCGGATTGGACAGCACCCCCTGCGACACCATCGCCTTCAGCAAACCCGAGCATGAGTGCCGCTTACGACGATGATGCCGACTTCTTCGCTGCCCCACGACCTTGCCGCGTGGTGGGCCCGCCAGGTAAGACCCCTTCTATGCACACATGGTACTGAAGTGTTTGACGCCCTGCCTTTTGTTCACCTCTTATTTTTTTCTGTACGGCATTTAATATACCAAATCTAACTTGTTCGCCGTTGTTCTTGATAGGTGACGTAGACTTGGACGAGGGCGAAGAGGACGGTGACGACGGGAGTGACTGTGATGATGGATGCAGTAGCCGTGCTTGCAACCTAGGACCCGGATACGATATCGACAGCAATGTGGACATGGACCATGTAAGTACTGTATACGTGGAAAATGTTTTCCTGTTGTTTCTGTCATCTGCTCCTGCTCCTTGCCGATGCCGTACTTTATCTGTCACTTCGTTCTCATGGATGATTTGTGTCGATTGCTGCCCAACTGTCTCAGATGGATGGCATGCGCATGCCCAAGGTTCGCCTGGATGTATTTCACGCGCTTCAACGTATCTCGCGGCTGGTGAAGAAGAACCACGGTGCTTTCAAGCCCTTCATGGCTCGATTGAGAGACGCCTTTTTTATAGTTAATTCGGAAGACATCAAGGAGGCAAGTTTTTGTTGACATCGCTTGTGATGTTGATCGGATCAGTGATATAGGAAGAAATCAAATATTATCGAGAAAATGTATCCTGTACAATTGGTCATGTATCGTAACCAATACGCTCATTCCTATCTCGCTTTCAACTTCAGGTAGAACGCTCCCTTGAAGCGCAAGGAATGAACCCGGAAGAAGTGGCACAGTACAGAGAGAAGAATTGGACGTATTTCTTGCGGAATTGTCGGCGGTTGGTGCCGGAGCGAAAACGATTGTTGAAGCGCTTCAATTCAGTGATTGACCAGTTCTGGGACGTGATCGACGCGAAGTCGGGAGAAATTCTCCTTCGGCCGAAAGCAATGGAGGCCGTTGACCTGCTCCGCAAACACATCGAAGCTGACTGCCTCAGCGACCCTGACGCCATTGCGCTGTACTACACTACGGGGAAAAATGCAGCGGGGATCACTACTCGCCGCTGTGTCAGAGGGACCAACAGCACTGAGGTTTGTTTTGTGTGTTTTACGTCACTTCATTATCACTGCATTTTACTATGTATACGGGTATCACGTTACCTTACATCACACCCCGTTGCTCGTTGCATGCCGTAAAATACGTGGTTTTAACTGTTGCAGTACTGGTGTAACTTCCTGGGTTGTTTGCTCAGCTTGACGATAGGCAGTGTACTTCGTGTGTGTTGCCATGGACCTCATGTACCCCCCGCCTGCTGCACGTGTTTGTCCTCATTGATAGCGATATCATCGTTACCTCCGCAGGCTGCTATCGTCGTACTGCGCTTCTCCTGCCCTAGCACACTCCATTCTGCTTGAGTTCAACTACCACTGGAATATTAGGATGGCCGTGAAGAACCGCGGCCTGCCGAAGGAGGTCGGAGGCTTTTACGACCAGTTTGAGATAGAGATAATCCAACGCGACACGGCTAGCTGGTGCCCAGACAACCCGCTGTTTTCTGATTGGGTCTCTGCACTTGACGTGGCAGACACTGGTGAGAGGAGTGGCCTTTCTCAGAGTTCGTGGGGACCTGATGTTGCTGGCGGTCTTCCGGTAGATATTGTCGGCGAGAGAGAAAAAGTCCAGAATGACGTACCCCTCGCCAGACTCACGCACTCCTCGAAGCAATACTCTCGAATGATGAAATCCGGACTGCCGTATACTAACGTGCACAACGGAGCAGAGAGGCGTAAATTTGCCAGCGAAGTCGACCGCCACCTCTTTGTCCAAGGTGATGAGATGGGGAGGATGCAGAGATACCAAAGCATAAACTTTGATAAGTGGGCTGTTGAGTGGAATGACCACTGTGACAAGATCGAGTCTGGCCGGGTGGAGTGGGAACCCGTATATCGGAAAAACTCCAAACAACTGCAGCTCTACCACGCATATCACAAAGCGAAGACCAACGCTATGCTTACGGAACGCCCGATTCATCAACAGCATGCTGAACTGCGTACTAACTTGCAGGAACCTGCAGGGGGGGCGGCGTTTGCTGGTTTAGTCGGCACCGTAGTTCCCACTCCTGTTCCACGGAGTTCTTCTGGGGCAGGCATTGGCGGTGGTGGCGGAATTAGTGAAGGAGGGGGTGCTGCGGGCGGTGGGGACGTGGGGGTTGTCGCTACCCCACCGAAGCCGAAGAAGCCCAAGGGCCCACCGCGGGGGCCTCAGCATTGCTTTCACTGCGGCCACCGTAGACAAGAAGGCGGGTACAAGGAGGCGCACGCTACCGCGCGAGAGAGGGGGGGGCGACCCCCATGCAATGTACCTCCAGGAGAGTACCGGCCGGATACCTTCAGAACTGGGAAAGCTAGACCAGACGGACAGCGGTCGTGGTCACGGTGTGATTGTGGGAAGTGCACAGCAGGATCCATAAACGTTGCTTGATGTCCCGGCTCATTTTGAACAGTGGGAGGGTAGGCGTCTGTGGTGTGACGTTTTTAGCGTGTTTTTTATCATTGTAGTAGTGTGCAGTTTGCATTTTCCCCCTTCGCCCCTTGTTTAATGTTTTCTATTTCCCTTTTCCTTTTCCCTTTTTTTGCCTCTGGAGTAGGGAGGCGAGGATGTAAGGAGCACGTGACATACCATGTGCCAATGTTCCTGCTGTAGTTGCATGTGGAACCCATGCAGGATGCTGCCTTGATCCACCATCCTGTTAATAGTCTACTCTGTTTTCTCTGTGTGTGCTTTTAATGAGTACCTTCCCTTGTATCCATTCTGCCTCGTTTTTGTTTTTTTTAACGTACGTACGTACTGTCTCTTCTTTCGCTTTCTTTCTCGGGTTCTTTTTTTTTTTTTTTTCCTGGTTTGCTGGTGAGGAGAGTATTTTCTGCATTTCGTGTCCAATTATGTGTAAGTAAGTATAAATGCACCAGGTAGTTGCGATCTACATTCTCCGTGCCTCGGTTTTTGTGGCCACAGCGTCTATCTCTCCAAGATGAAGAATCCAGGCCAGCACGGGGACACTTCGTAGGTTTGCTGGATGTCGACGGGTAGAACGAAGAACACACGCACATATAAAAAACATGATGTCAAAAGTATGCAGTATGTACTTATCTACCTGACACTGGTTTTTATGTACTTATCTACCTGACACTGGTTTTTACACCCAGGCAGGAGGTCCACTAAAACCAAGTAAACAATTTTATCCGGTATAATTCCTTGCTGTTTTGAGTCGCCTACCCAGGCCTACCAGGTATTATTTTTGTATTATTATTGTCCTGCCGGTGTATCGTCTGTTTTTGACGAACTCTCAGCAGAGCTTCGCGGTCAATTAAAGCTGTGGCCGAAACTTACACTTCATTCCATATAATCCAAGGGGTTCAACGCAAAAAACCGTGTTGTAATCGGGCATCGCGTCGAGGAGAAACGTCAATACTTGTAATACAAACATACGAAAATATCATATACTACCTGGGAGGTATAGATGTGGTGTCGTCGTGACACGTGGCCCTCAAACAAGGGTGTTTTTTGCTACATTTGTACTTTTTAGAATGCCTCCCAAGCCCCCTAGAAAAATTTTTCGCGCTTCGCGCGAATAATTTAATGCCTTAAAAAATGATCCTCAGGTATGGAATCGGAGCCGCGTTTTTCGTCATCGCTGTTTTTTTTCGTTTTTTTTCTCTCCGCTCTCTTTGTGTGCGTATCGACGTACGGATGTTTCAGGCATTGCGAGTAAACCAAAACTGGCTCTACGCAGGCGCTCTTCAAAGGCCAAAAGTGTCCAAGTACCAAATGTGTCTCGTACGGACGTACATGCTCGTATGTGTGCGAACGCCCTGGTTAACAAACAACCACTCCATCGGTCATACTCACAGCGAGTCGGCTGTGCACATGGCGTCTTTCAAAGGAAAAGTGTGCGAACGCCCTGGTTAACAAGCAACCATTCCATCGGTCATACTCACAGCGAACCGGCTGTGCACAGTGCACAGGCAGGTAAATTGTGTATCGTACGGACGTACATACTTGTGTGTGCGTTCTCAGTCGCGGCTTCCTGTACGTTGACAACCACTCGCGACCAAGCGAGCAAACGCCCTGGTTAACAAACAACCATTCCATCGTGCATGTGCCTCGACACATATATTTGTACGAGTGACCGGCGTCTCTCCCTCGCATCCATACAGCCGCGCCTCTACTCGTGCTCTCGTGCGTACATGTCGGATTCCGCCGCATGCGTGTATCCACCCCAACCCTTGCGGGTTAATTTTATTTATTTTTCCCTTTGCGTTTTCGCTTTTTCACAACGGCCCACCTCCCGTTGCGGGCGCGGGCACGGCTCCCACTCATCGTTTCTTCACCTATCGTTATAGATAGCACCTTATCGTCAGTCGGCAATCCCTATACCTCCACACATACCATGCTGTTTCCCGGGACTGGTTGATTCCCGTCCTTGTCGCAAATCTCCCCTGTTCACCAAGGTCGCGTCAGCTCGCCGCAGCAGTTCGTGGTCCCGTGAGCCCGGAGTAGCCGGGAGGCAGAAAGAAAAGAAGGCTGGCTTGGATGGACAAACCAGCAACTACCTCACGTCTGCCCCGTGCTCGTCACAAGACCTCGTGCTTGCTCATGCCCGGCGTGGGGATGCTGACCTACGCTCGATGCCGTGCTTGAAGGACTGCGTCCGAGGCCTTTAATCCCGACACCAACTTGCTCTATCCCAGTTTCCGGTACCAACATGCCACATTCTCTCTATATACCAATAAACCCTGCTTTGTCCATTCCTCTCTGCGGGGGGCCGTTACTTCATCTACGGACAAATCTACCTGTTATGAACGACGAATTAGGCAATGGTGAGGATATCCGTCGTTATGTATTGCCTCAAGGATGATAGCACACCGATTTCGACCGAAATCCGCTTGACAATGGTTGTGGATTTTAGTATAATACCTGATAGAAACGCCTGCTAGGGCGAGCACAGTAAGACACGTCCAAGACATTTTTTTAAGGGAAATGCCTTATCCGAGTAAGACATTTAAGACAATAAAAGGCGCTCAAGACAAATGTCTTCAAGCGTATCTTACCCAATTTTTTTTCTCCTGCGGCGGGCCTTAGGGTACTTGTCTTAACCCGTTTTTGGCATGTCTTACGTAGCCGCTAGGACTTACCTTTACCCCCCCATCTTTTTTCCTGTGGGACATTCCGTAATTCTGCCCTAGCTCCGAACGTTCCCATCGATCCATAATTTGGCAAGGCAGATCTGAGCTCCTTGGTGCACTCCCGTGAGTTTTCCCAAGCGACAGCAGTCTCCGTGCTCTCCTTTGATGCGGACCTCGTCGCTGAAGTTTACAAATGTGGTTTCGGGCGCTTGATTATGCGGTTTCTCGTATTGTATCCACGTATTTGGGTATTCTGCCGTAGAACGAGCGCAAGGAATTTCTCGTGGTCGTTCATGCAGAAAACAACGTACTTGCCCATGATAGAGTACGAGGAACCGCATATTCCAGCGCCGGGAGCCACATTTTCAAGTTTCAGCGACGAAGTTCGCATCGAAGTAGGCCACGGAAACTGTTATCGCTTTGGCACACACACGGGAGTGCACGAAGGAGCTAATATCTGCCTTGCCTAATGTGTGAGGAAAGCTCGGAGCTACGTAGGGCAGAATTACGAAATGCCCTACCACAGTACTAAAACGGGGGGTAGAGGTGGTTCCAGTTGTAGATTGGTCCGAACATATATACGATACGCTTTGCGGGCAATGCAACACAAGTGCGACACGACGAGCGACTGGTTCGAACAGCCACCTCGCATCATCATTGCATTCATCCAGCAGGCGCCACGGTGGTTGGTGCAACATCTACACACATGTTGGGGTGCTCCTGTGAACAAACTTTGTTAGATACCTGGTACTGTATACACCATAGCCACTGAACTATGAGTCAGCGCTGACTCATATATAGGTCAGTGGTTTTTATGGTGTACATACACTATTGTTTTGCTATCTTTAACAACTGCGCCACACACAACTCTATCCTATCGACCATAATCTGACTTGTTTGAATTGTACACTTTTTGAGCTGAAAAAAATATTCTTCAGACTCTCGAAAACCCATGTAATGTATTGATTTGATTAAAAAAAGGATTTCCAGACAGAAACATGTACCTGGTATATGTTTTTGACATCATTAATAACTGCCACAACAAAAAGTATGACGTCGACGAGTATTTGACTTGATTATAGTATTCATTTGTTTTTACGATGAAAAATTGTAGTCAAGACTGCCACACAAGATTGAGTTGGTTGACTTGATTGAAGTATTTCAGCCAGAAAAGAAATATATGGAATATCAGCACGATTAACAACTGGCGCACAATTTTGTTTTTTTCGACACCACACACCCAAAACTTTATTTTGGACCTCTCAAGGGGGGAGGGGGGGTACGACGGACCCACCCCCCCCCTCAAAACGCCACACAATCTCCTATATAAAACATCCCCATACTAAATCCTATATAATACCAAGGGAGGCACAGCCTAGGGGGGTGCCACAGTCCACGCAGCCCCCTAAGAGCGGACAGGCGCCGACCGTAGAAGAGACAGAGAGAGAGGGAGAGAGTGATCACGATGAGCGCTGTCTCCGTGGTGGAGGGAGCCCTATCCAAGGCCCCCTTCGCTAAGCAGTCTCGTTGCTTTAGGCCTATCAGCGGCGTCAAAGTTCACGTCATCGACCCCATGCACTAACGTACCCCTGAAGTGCACGTTTTGCAGCCCTGCAGAGTGGGTGTGGAAATACTGCATGTCCCATCACGTAGAAGGGCAGCATTCCACTTCGTTGGCTCTGAACAAAGCAGACCCCAACACTGCGAGATTCGAAAGCAGCTTTGACGTAAGCAAGACAGAGAAGGAGGCGGTGGCGAAAAGGATGCCAAAGGGCAAGGCTGCCAGAGCCCCCGTAGCACGCCGAACGGTCTCCCAGCAGAAGAGTAAGGGTTCCATAGCCCCCGCAGCACGCCGTAAGGTCTCACAGCACGACGGGGGGTCAGATGAGTCAGACGACTCAGAGGAGGAGGAAGAGGAAGAGGAGGAGGAAGAGGAGGAGGAGTCAGAAGAGGAGTCAGAAGAGGAGAGGGACGGGGGGGAGCGGGAGGAGGAAGAGGAGGAGGAGGAAGAGGAGTCGGAAGAGAAGAGAGACGGGGGGGGAGGGGAGGAGAAAGAGGAAGACGACAAGGACGACCGCAAGGATGAGAACGAAGACGAACAGCCGGGGGGACGAAGGGAAGGGGGTGAAGGAGGGGAAGGGGGGAGCAAGAGGGGACGGCAGCAACGGTAGCGAGACACCGGGCGAGAACGTGGGAGAACCCGTGCGCAAGAGTAGGCGGGGCAGAACGATCACGCAAAGCGTTCGCCAGAAAGATCTTGGCAGTCTTCGATGATTACATTTGTGCGATCATTACGTTCCTCGTCGTGGAGTGTTTTCCAGGCCATTTGACTCAATCAAGCACGATGGCTTGTTTTCGTGACTGAAATATTAAGATCTTTGTTGTTGTTGTCTAGGCACCTTGGTGGGGGGTTGTATCCAAGCAATGTTCTATCTCTTAATCAAGTACCTTGAAAGACCTTTTTGTGTGAGAGTTGGTGAGAGGGGAAAAGCCAAGAAATTCACCAAAAAGGAAAAAAAAAAGTTTTTTTTCGGCCCTCCGGGGGGGGAGGGGGGGGGTAGTGTGGTGTGCGGGATAACTTTTTTTGTGCGCCCTTGGCAGTACCTGCACCGAACGAGTTCGAGAAAATTGAGCCCGCGAACGATACAATCATCGAAATTGAAAACGGCCGACGTTGCAATGGAGCCATGGGTCGTGGGGTGCATGTTAACCTCGGTTTCGTTGGGCTGAGATGCTGGCTCGGGCCCCATTATTTTTCCTGATGCATGCACCTGGACTACCGGCTTGCTGTGTTTTTGCAGTTCGGAGAGACACGCCTTGCCGGCAGATCGGAGAGTAGTGTGCCGGCCACAAGGGCTCAAATGATGCCGGCAGTGGGTAGAAGGGAGCTCCAGTTCCTTGTGTTACCGAGCAGGCCTTCTGTTTCGTCATGTCAATCGGTGGGGCAAAATGGCTTTGGTTTTTATACGTATCTTTATTCTGGGCTGTTTGTTTTTATTTGTGGTTCTACGTTTTTGTTTTGTTTTTGTAGAAACTTCTCATAAATTGCGGGAAATCTCATGTGATGATCCCTGTAGGGTGCACACGCCTGATATAATACCTGGCTGTGATCCTGGGGCACGTTCCGGATATGGGGTACGTTGTCACGGGATGGGCGCGGTACCAAGCCGGCGTGCAGTATCTCTTGTGATGCGCGTTCGAGCTATGTCCATGGAACCTGGTACCTTTGTTTTACGCACGGTATGTGACACTCCGAAGAAGGGGTTGGATATTGTGGCCCCTGAGTTACCTATGTTGTCTGCGGAAACATTTGCCACTTCAGCGGTCTCAGAAAAAAAGCTAACCCAGGGAACGGCTGTATGTAGTGATTGCGTTGGTGGAAGGAAAGCTGGAAAGCGTTGTCGTCGAAGGAGCGATGGTGGTGGAAGGAACTGAGCGAGTTGAATGCCATGGTGCCGAGGATGATTTGCCTACATCATCAGAGAGGATGCCTATTTTGGGCGATGGAAATGTAAAATGAGCTACAGTACCACATTAAACGCTGTGGAAGGGGCTGAGCGTGCCGCTTATTACACTCTGGAGGATTAGTTTATTTCACTATCGGAGGTGGCGCCTGAGATTGTCCAGGATATGCTGGAAAGAGGTAAAATAGTTGCGCATACCGCGTGTGGCCCAGCACTCAACCATTGTGAAAAGTTCGAGCTTGTTGGGGCAGACGAGTTGGTTGATGAACACTGAAAAAGTCTCAGAGCCCCAATGGGGACGAAGAGCTCTTGTCATGAGTGGGGATTGGATTTTGGATTGGTGTGTGGGTGAGTTTAATGTGTAGCAGCTGCAGCAGCGTGTGTTATTAGCGCTACTACTGTACTACTGCTGTGCTGTTGACAATAAACCCGAGCAGGAATGTGTGGATCGCTGCAGCTAAAGAACACCGATTTTCTGTCACGAGTTTAGAGTAAGCTGGTTTGTGTAGGTAGAAACAGATCGTCGGGCAAGCCTGTTTCATACTCTGTGCTCGTTTACTGAATCATGTGTGGTCAGTACATTTGTTTCAAATGCTACATAATGCAATGTTAGCTTTAGAGAGTATGGGGTGCGTTCAGAGCACTGCATCCAACTGCATTGATTACTAGGTTTTCAAACGACCTGCCACTTGCGCGTTCGTTGCCATGAAACGATTGTTGGTAGCAATGGCGAATACATGTGTTGCTTGATTTGAGATGACATATCAACACAGCATTGACTGTTATCTCTTTGCTGTGAGATAGTTTTGTTTTTGACTGCATATTGAATTGTAGGGATGACGTGTGTACCAATATTCTTGCGCTGCTCCGCAGGTTGCATTTGCCTGTGGAGTTTTCGTTTCCGTCTATATTTTACTCTTTTTCGTTGAATTATTGCCCTAGTCTAGTTTGCTAGCTGGGACAGCGCGCCTCGAATATCTGCGACGATGTTCTGGTCAGTTGCATGAATGTATTCAGATATGTTGCGATTGTGCATGGGCTTACTTTTGTCCTAGGATGATACATTCATTTTATAGGATGGGAGTATTCTATGTTGCATGTGGGAATACATCAATAGCGATATATAACTAGTGTGAAGTTTTGGCCTTGTACCTTTCGGGATTTATGACTGTTTCTGAACTCTGTTTTATGTTGAAACACAGACCAGAAAGTTTCCGAATTAGTTTGGCTGAGGTTATCTTGTCTGTCCTTTCCGTTACATGTTGTCAAGTATCCCAAGTCCCTTTGGACCTGTGGATTGCTTTGGGGTGGCGCTCTGGCGTCTGGGCCATCCTACGATATCCTAGCAGGTTTCCTACTGATACGTAGGCCTGCATGCGACATGACTACCTGCTGGGATACCAGCTCTGTTTTTTGCTACCTGTGTGTGCTTCTGCGAGTCCACCTATCTAGCCGGGTGCGCAGCTATGCTGACCCCTGTACTCCTTTTGAGTGCAGGGGTATAGGTGTGGAGATGTGAGTGACCGATTTTTTTCGTGCCTATTACGTCTTATCCATGTTGATGCGATCGTGCGATGATGCGATCATATCCAAACGTGCAGTGTCGTATTCCCCAGGTGTACTGGTCGATGCAGGACCCTGAATGCTAACACTATACGAATTTTGCTAAATGAAACTCGACCTCCGAGGAAGTAACGCTTTCCCAAGTATGCCAAACGACGGCCATATATAACCGTCTACAACACACACGTCTAACCTCTAATCGCCGACATGTTCACCTCTACCATGCGGTCGTGTGGGTATATTTACTGTACGTGGTGTTGAATACTGCAACGTACTCTGTGTTTTATTGCCCGAAGGTGAAAGTGTAAGCATTTTCCTGAAAACAGTTCATATAGTAATGCATTCTTCATGAAGCCTTCCGCGAACAGGTGTTCGACCAATGGCTAAATGGCCTTGACATGTCTTCCTTATCAGTCCATACTCAATAGATGCTGATACAACACAACACTGTATTGTCCATAGCAGATGAACCGAGGGGCCACAGCTTTTCGGCTTCACACGTTGTCAAATATCTCCCCTGCGGTAATACAGATGCAGTTTGCTTCATGCGTGTTCCAGGTCGTTACTTATGCCCAGAGTAGTGACGTCGACGTTACAAACACTACATGTTTTATTTGAAAACGTCCACCGGGAAATCAAGGCTGGCATATGTTTAGCGCTTGTGATGAGGGGACGAAGCCGCTACAGTCAATAAGGTTGGAGGATCTTTGACTAACATGATCGAGTGTTTCTGCCCTTATCGGTGAAGATATCGACCTCGAACGGGGACGCATGGGACGGAAACGTATGTTGGGGTTTCTATTGAAACGCACGGCATCTGCCAGACGCCTGCCTGATCATTTTTGGTGTACCCCTTTAGCCTCAAACACGGACTTTATTACATGTTTGTGGAATGTGAAAGTATATTATTTTTCTCGGAGTTCTGCAAACGAACGTGTAGTTCGATGACAATAGCCATGAGTATCCGTGAAAGCGTGCATACATCATGTGCCGACGGGGGGAGGGAGGAGGAAACTCCTTGGATAACCAGACATACACCAACTGTAAGAGCAAACCTTTCCTTCTACCATAATTCAGAAACCCGAACTTGTCGACCGCTCTGCCCCCCCTTTGGAAAAAGGCAATAACCTATGATACCATGTTAGGATACTTAATCGACAAGGAATACCGACTTTAGGAATTATATGTAGCTCCATACGCATACATTCCGTATTGTCGAAACGAACGTACGCCTCGACGACATTCGGCATACGTATCCAGGAATGTGTACACGAATCACACCCAGACGGGGGGGGGGGGGGGGGTATACACTCCAGGTATATCCAGACGTATATCGACTCTAAGGGTAGCCCTTCCTCTTGTACACTTCAACAACGCGATCACCTCGACTCCTCGGTCCGCTTTCGACCACCAGGCTACAGTGTGTGAGAAGGGGTGTACTCATGTCGTGCAAGGCCGTAGTCGTATCACCCAAACCCACGGATAATCGGGAGAGGGAGGGGTGGAGTAGAGCGGGGGGGGGGGGGGGGGCTAGCGTGATACGTGGATCCGCATAAAGACGATGTTAGCGTAGGTCTTTCTCCGGCTTACAGGTGGTAAGCTGAACCATCACAATGACCTGCTGATGTATCGGCAACGAATCCCGGGGGCAAACTACCCTAAGGAAAATATGCATCAAACCATGAACTGCAAAGGTTGGATGGATCCTGCTAGGGCTCACCTTACACAGAGATACAAGACTCTCCGTCTGACGCGTCAAAACGTGTGGGGTAGTTTGAAACCTGCTGAACACTATGAGGCACGCACATTCCTGAATGGTTTGGCATCAATGCGCCCACTACTGCCTGCAGTAATACGGTCGCCATACGCACCAAGGGAATGGCGACCGTCGAAGACTCAGGGACACCCTAGGCGCAACCAGATCCACGACCGCACCACTGCAAGCTTCAAGTCCTACTAAATAATGCCCAACGCATCTCGTACCCCCCCCCCAATGTAAGCGAGTATGTAGATCCAATCAAAGGACAATGCATTGACGTGGATACCAAGAGGATATCAAACACCGTAGGGGAGACCACGGGGAAGTGCTTGAAGCGCAGACACCACCCCCGCCGAACAAACCCCGTGAAGAGCGTGACGATAGCGCGGCGGTACGCCTAGGCCGCGCGTCTCCCATACATGAATATATCCGTCAAGAATAAATAGCGTATAACAGGTACAAAACATCGTGCACTGATACATAATATACGTGCGCTACAGGTTTCCCTGCATACCATGCATTTTAACGAAGACACACACGCGTTTACGGAGTATTGCCTGCACCCCGCCTTGCCAACAATGTGACAGGGCGACAGCAGCCCTGGAGTCGCGGTCGCTACCTCTTGCAGTATACGTGTTTATACGTTCGACAGCCTGAGGCTTCACGGGGGATGGAGTGTTGCACAAACCCCCCTCAACAGACACCCGATCTACGTTCCCGGCCCCAGATATTCGAACGACCAACGTCAAGCAACGGGCACTCGTCGACCCTCCTCACTCCTTGTTAGACATATTGAAACACAACCCATACCTAAACAGGAACGAGTCCGTGCATACCTACAGAACGGCCGCAATTGGCGCTCCCCTAGACCACGGCACACTTGTTGCATGATACGCGGAGGGGCCAATGGTCTGAGCATAGGGTTAATTCTTTAGCATGTTGAAGCCCGTGTGATTGAACCCGCTTTACGTCTTGTTAAGCAAGGCGAAGTCGGTGCCCAGGGCGCCGGACACGCGGTAGTCGGCGACGGTCCCACGGAACGCATCATACCCTTCCATCACTTCGTCGCCGTTCTTGTCAAGCACCGGGCGCGCCGTCTCGCCCAGAATTCCGGACAGCGACGGGCTTTCGATAGACAGGCCGTGCAGCCCCACGTCCATCTGCCAGAACTCTAGGTCGGGAAGGACACGCCCATCCCAGTCTAGCTCGCCATTGCCTTGGAAGTTTGTGCCGACGTTGAGGCGCACTGTCACCGAGGAAGTGACGATCTTGAAGATGGCATGGTTGGACTGCACCTGGGCGAGGCTGTGCTGGGCGATGTACTGCGTGCACCAGTCCACCGCTGCCATGTGATTGAAACTTAGGATCCAGTCTTCGAAGCTTTCTTCCACGTTCAGCTGTCGGGTTCCCTGCAGCATTTCATCGTGCATGCGGGCCCAAATCGTGTCTCCGCCGAACTGCCGGCACTCCACCGGCAGGTTAGAGGCCGACACGGCAATACCATCCACAACATATCCGTGCCTGGAAGGAACAAGGAGGCCATCTACCTCTTCTCCGTCGACAGTAGCCCGCAGTCCGCCGTTGGCAAGACAGGGCGAGAACTCCCGAGGGCAGCCGTCGGTGTCGACACTGTAAGGGTTTACAACCTCGATAGCAAGTGAATGCCCCTCAGAAGAAACGCTGAGGCCAGTGATCAGCTGGCGGTCAGGAAATTCCTCACGCAGCGGAGCGGTGAGTCTAACGTTAACGCGTAGATTGGCGTCGTCATCCGTGACAAGGGAGTACCAGCCGCCGTCGACACCCGACCAGTCAATCTTTTGGCCGCGGAGGCCTTGCATGTGAGGGTCGTCGCACACGTCGACGCCAGGGGCGCATGCCGCTGTGTTCGTCACGAGGAGAGGCGATGGTGGGAACAGTGTCAAGACGCGATTAAATACTTCTCCGGGGAATTAAGTTGTAGTTGATGTCGGTACTGATGTCTCGCACGTACTGTATGTACAACATTGTCTACTGCTCGAGACGCCGATTGCCTGCTCAATTATTACGGCAGCGCCTTCGTCTACGATGAACTCGCCGTAGAACCGAACCTTGGTAAGGCTGCGAATGGAAGACGCTAAGTTGGTGTTGTTGATACTATACGAATCGCACTCATATTGAATGAGTCATACGTTCGTGTCATCGGGCACGTTATTGTTCGCAAATGTTTTATCGTTCAATATATTTTATGTTTGTATGCGTACGAAGCCGGCATCGTCGGTTTGATCACGCCACTTGGGCCAACGAGATATATTTCACTACAACAGGTGCACAATGTTGTTAGCCTTTACTGCCGTGTTTGGTCGTCGGAAATTTGCGGTGACACGTAAAATGTAACCGACGTAGCCGGTCCCGCGCAGTGTTAACGACGGTGGGCTCATGCCCTGTAGTGCATGTTGTAGTTGATGTAGGACACCGCCAGGTGGTTTCGAATCAAGTCCAACACTGCGCCTCGGGCACAAAAACATGTACGAAGCGACCTGGGTTTCCTTTGTGAATTCGTTAGTATGTGTAGACCTCGACCTAAACATCGCCGCGGGCGTAGGATTTACGGGGGGGGGTGTACATGTTTCGAAAATAACGACGTCAAGCATTATCGGGCTGTCGATATTTGTACACGTTACTTCTTCTTGTAGACCAACAGAGCAACAACACTGAGGTGTTATTCCAACAGGAGACGGCTGCAAGCGTACAGTATTTGAACCCCCGTATGTCCGGACGTTTCCATTCTACTCTATACCCATGCAACACGAACTTCCCAACCAGAGAAAATAACACACTCGGTCGTGTGGAGATGTCGGCGAGCATATGCTCGCGGTTGGTGCTGGGTTGCCGGAAATCGGGCCGAATGGCAGCCAACATACAGTCAGGTACAACATCACGGCAACTGATGTTTCTGTGTAGACCTGGAGGTCAATCGAATAGCGGTACGTTGGTGGCACTAGGCAGGTGAGGTACATTTAGTGTTCTGCAAAACTCATCTTACCAGGGCAGGTGTAACCGTCCGACCCAGGTGTACAGGTACCCTCGCTGCACGTAGCGACGGAGTTGCACTCTGTTTGGGACGTAAGAGCATCCGACAAAGAACCGAGGGTATTGTGGGGGTGCTGCATGGTTTGGGGCAAACAATGCATGTGAAAGGTTGAGTCACACCACGTTACGCCACAGCCCACTTGATGGATGCACTGAGTGTCATTTTTAGTAAGTTACCGACTCGATGATTATCTACAACTACCATCTTGTGTGAAACATAGCAATTATCAAGCCGACGTTTCGTCCCGTTTGAACAACGCGTCGACACACCGTATTTATTGACTACTACGGCAGAGTTGAACAAGCCCCCTTCTGAACCACGCACCGCAGAACCGAACGGTATCAGGCGCCTGGAGAGTGGTAGCGGAGCTGCATATTTTACGGCACAAACGACGGGGGGTGTTCGAAGGGGAATAATTAGGTGGAGCCCGGATCGTCGACATTCAAGCGCTTGTCCCATTCACGCTCGGACCCCGCCAAACACGCCTGGAGAAATATGACGGCTCCCGCTCATCCTGTCGCTACCTCGACATACTCCGTCTAACACGGCGGAGGATAGCTTTTGAACGTCTATGTCTCAAGCACACATCATCGCGAAAACAAAACCAGATGTACTACAGGCTGGTTCAAGCATACCGCCCAAACTTTATTTAGTGGCCAATGTCCACGCCCTTTTTTGGAGATAGATCCTGAAAGTTGGCACACGTGTTTTATGCACCCTACCCGAGCCATTAAACGATGGGTGTTTAGATATGCTTTTCTATCAGATATTGTTTGTTTTGTAATTATTTGGGAAATTGGGGTCTTAAGAGATCGAAAAATTCCAGCGAAAAAACAAAACAAACAAAAAGCATTCGTAAAAGGCTAGGGTAGGGCGCATGAAACACGTGTGTCAAATTTCAGGGTCTATCCCCAAAACACGGCGTGGACATTTGGACCTTTGTGTGGTAAAAGTGCAAAAATAGGCGTTGCGTCGTATTTACTTAGTTTCAGTGTATATTCGATTTTGGGCGTTAGATATGACTTAATATGATCATACGCAGTCAGATCTTCGAATATGTGAGAGAAACATTGTACACACATGCCTTGGACCACCGGGAAGCGACTCGTTCAGAAAAACAAGTGGGGGAGAAAAATGTTTTCCTACGGAAACGCCTGACTATTGTTGACCACTTTGAAGGCCTGTGATTGGTCGGGCCATATTTTCGTCGGTAGCGCCAGTTCTAGCTCCTCGAACAAAACCCTGGCGATGTCACCCTCTTCCACTCTTCATGGCGGTCAGCATGATACCAAATATGTGACATTGGAGTTGCTATTGCATGCGGCATTCATGACTGACGAAAGTTCGGGTGATATGCCTTAACCAGCTCGTAGGGCGATCATTAAAGGCCCTCATCGTGCCTCAATCAATTGAAGGGAAACTGGTATGACGTTGTTTGTATTTTCGCCATTTTACGGGTTGCAAGAAACTCACACACGCACACACGCCCCATATCAAAGAAAACTCTGCAGACAGAACACTTACTTAGCCGGAACGCATTGCAGGTCCGGATTGTTTTGCAGAAACCTAGCATGAGAGCATACGGTTCGTGCGCACAACAAAGGTGGGTGATAATTAACTGAAACACGTAGATGGCAACACGACCAATGTTCTTTGTGATATCATGAGTAATCAAAAACACGCGATACTCGGCATTGCACCTGTCAACGGCGACTACTGGATAGCTTAACCACATCTTATTTCGAAACACATTAATGTGATTGGGCCGTAGGTAAATCGGTCGTCCGCTACAAGGCCTGCCCATAGGCGACTCAAGGAGGGGGCCTCAGATGCTGACGTTCCGCCCGTTGAGGTTTGCAATGCGGCTATGAGAAGTTTAAAACAAGGCACATCATCTCCTATCATGTCCGCAGATTTCCGAACGACCCCGCGTTATTATTAAGGCAAGCATGCAGCGTAGTCAACGCGTTATCCCAAAAGACCCCTCGTCAAGCGAGGAGAGAAAACGGCGGCAGCAGAAACTGGCATCCATCCTACAGAGACATTCACGCGTCTTGCGACCACTCTTGAGGGTCGATGGAGCATGTTACAATCATATTGAATGGTAATTTGTAACATATAGTCCAGCAATTCAACACCCTTCTCTGTCGTTTTGTCCGATGGACTTAGATTCTTAATATATCGTTTGCTTCCCTCAAGGGGCTGGCTCTACATAAAGTATTGTACGAGAAAGCTGACCCCCAATGTATCTAGCTATTCTTTATTCTCAACTGTACAAGCGTCCACAATCTTGTTTGTGGCTGTTGCCCGTGGCTGCAACACCGCGGGGATGTTTCTACGGTCGATTTTACTGATGCCCTTTCCCTCATTGCTCGTACCTCCAGAAGCTTCACCATCACAAACTGTTTTGGGTGGTGCGCGGTCGTGACCACGCACGTCGTTGTGATCTGTTTACACCTCACTTATTGGATAGCAACGGATGGCCATAACCAGCCTCCACGTTGATAATTCCTCCAGGGGCGATGATGCCGGTCATACCCCATAGTTGTGCGGCCCTACCACCGTATGTATTAATACCGGCAACCTATTACAATACTTGATGCGTTATGATGGATCTCTCGATCAAGGCTAGACGTGAATTCTCTACGGATTGACGGAAGGCCGGCGAAACGTTCAAGCCGTTCCCTTTCGGTTGAGGCGTGGCCAGAGCGAGCAAGGTACTCACAGAGTTTTCATGTTCGTTAGACCCTCGAAGGCGTCCGCCGGCAAGCTCGTCAACTGATTGTCGTGCAGGAACCTTGTATATCACACGACCGGTAGCGGAAATGAGCATCTTTTAACAGAGGAGCTGCAGGTATGCACACATGATGATGCCTGCCGAAATGTTGGGTAGGAAGTATTTACTCGTGACTTTGTTCGGTTGGAATCAATTTCCTCGTGGTATGATTGTTTTCACACTACCTCACCGCCACGGTTGGAGCCCATCATTATACAACAGGCTTCAGTACTGCTGGAATTGGATCAAAATACACCAGCAAACAACGCGAACCATCTTGAGCGACGTTGTGCTCACGAACCTAAGGAAACTGGAATGGAATATGTGCCGTCGTGGTACGTGTCAGGTATGTACATACATACGATGGCCGATTTAAAACAAGAAACCAATCAAACAAAGAGTGGGAAAAAAAACGGCCAAAAAATGGAAGACGAAGGATAGAGATTTTCGCGAGCGTTTCGGTCGATGTACAGGGTCTTCACAAAGGTATGGCCAATAATACAGCAAGCATAGATTTGCGCACGAGAGAGTGGAGCTAAGTAGTGCAGAAGGTTTTGTACCGACCCGTGCTCTGATGTCTCTAGTGAATTGATATGTGTGTCTGGCGGTACGAGGCCGTAGGCCGTGCCGCGTCAGTACGGCATCGCTCCCCATACGCTACACACGATGGCCAGCAACGAACACGGTGTGAATCGGACACGCGCTTTCGCGTCAAACGGCGGCAGAGTGTTGGTGATGTGATGCTACTACAGTACTGTAGTAGAAACCCACAGGATCCTCCGAGAGGATGCTGCTGATCGTAGATCCCGTATATCCATAGCTAAATATACATGGTACATCAGCGCCGTCTAAGCGAGTAGACGTGAGCATGACCACCAAAGGTGTTGACCACTCGGACAGTCGATCGAAACTCTAACGAAATCCCCCCCCGCTTGGATTCTAGGTGGATTCATCGCCTGTTTAGCTTGAGCCTTCCGAGCCACGACCGAGGGGTTCGGCGGAAATTGACGTGAGGCGTTATTGGTTGTTAGGTCTGGACGCATACATTTGTGAACCTTAAAGAGAGCTTGCACCCACTGTCAACGACGTTATACATCTCAGCTCACACGCTAGCAAGTGCCTCCATTCCAACGAAGAGATGTGATGGAATGGCCGCCAGCTGGTTCTTGTTCATTTGCCTGATTTGGTTGATAGGGCAAGTGCGTCGCCGTGACGAACAATCGCGCACCGGGCGAATAAGCGTTTGTAACGAGTGGTGGTCAACAGTGTGGCAGGACAATAACACATTCAACCTCAAAGAGATGGGGAGTGCGTGAGCTCGAACGTATATTTATGGGGCACTCCTCAACGCAAATCAATATTGTCTCTACACGAGCTGACTGCGACTCGAATACTCACATTCCCGGTTTCGTCGCAACATCCACAACCGTCGGACCAACGACATCGGACCAACGACATTATATCCACGAAACCAACTCCTCAACATTCGATGGGTTGTTCCACGTATGAGTTTGAATCAGGGACAGCGCGGTATAGGCTACATAGCACCCCCGTTGTCTGATATTGTCGGTGAGTTTTAGTCGTTTCTGCGGTTCCGGCGTGATATCGCCAAGTCCTAAACAGTCTGTCGCCGCCGATATATGTAGGTATTTACACCCTATTCATGAAGGCGCACATAATCGATACCTGGTATACACCATGGTCCATGCAAAAGCAGTACGACCTTTGGTTGAGGAGGCTGGGGGGTTCCCACATTTTCACTCCCGGGGTTTGGCCACTCGGACGAGTGGTTCCAAGAAACGAACTGAAAATTGGACCTAAACATGGTTTGTTGGCGTTGCGTAATACTTTTTCAATGGCGGTGCATATAGAACAAAACACAAAAAACAACACGATCATAAGTACAACGCAGTAAAGCAGTAACTCGGCCGAGTGGCTCTGAGCAGGTGAAAAACAAGCACCTAAACAGGACCCCCTTACCGTGGTACCAGTTATTAATTATACATTGAGCGTTTCACACTGCAAATCGACACATCACATAGTTTTCAATGCACATACTATGGAGAGGTACGTTTGCACCAAATATAAGAATAGTCTTCTTTCCGGTACTGATTGTCGAAGGGCCCCCTGTCCGTACGTTGACCGTGAAACCACGCTGTGGCTGTAGTTGCATGGCTATTTTTCCAAATACATTGTCTTCCATGTCATCGCGTCTAAAAATATCCTGTCGCTTCCTTCGGTGTTTCAATATACTCACAGAATAGTCAGAGTCGATGCCACATGCTGAAGGGCGCCTTCCTCGATCGAGGTGATGGCATTGACATCCAAGAACCTAACCGGACACGTCCACAGCGCGAACGGCACGGCGAACATCGATGGGATCGGCGGAACGACAGCGGACGTTTGCTTCACCAAACGGTGTCCATCGTGCCAGGAAATTCACGAACGGTGCTGTTGTCCTCAAGTTGGCCGTTGCTGCTTGCTTTAGAAAAGGTGAGCCCGGCTCCGGACAATCGTGTTGGTCAGGATGACGGTCTGGATTGTTCAGGCAGGGCAATATAGCTGGCATATGGGATAAGCTGTACACAAGTATACAATACCTACGGCTGTCCGTTTCTTTCCGTCACTATCACCGTGTTACGCGATTCCGGAGAATACCCGGGTGGAACCACTGTGGCTTTCATACACATTTCTGCTACCATGAAGACATTGTTCAAACCCAAAGCCTACTGATATCAGCCACCGTGTCCCTCAGCCGGAATGTTCGACGCGGCGTAAGATCAGCAGGACACCGACGACACGAGCCCTGCACATTGCCGATCGAGAGGCAAACCTCAGCTTCGAATTTGGGCGAAAACTTCGTCAAAACTACGGAAGGAATCGACATGCATTTCGCGGGGTTGTGTGCTTTCCACAGCAGGTCGATGGTTAAATCTCCAAAAACGCGTGTTGCTATTCAGTGCAACCTGGTTTGGGGTTTCGTCGGGACACTGAGTTCAGGACTGGGAGGCAACTGGAACGGGTGGTACGTTGGCCAAAGCACATATTGTGTTCGGTCACTAACTCCTTGCGACACGGCGAAAACATTCGAACCCGCTCAAACCAAAATTTGTCAGAGATATTGGAGGCACCAAGGGTGGTGCTCGCCAACGGCGACGAAGCCAGTAATTGAATCGGTTCCTGGTTCGACAAGTGCCCGTGGTAAAACGAGCGACACAACAAGTCCGGGCGTCGTGTGGGGAGATACTCAACGACGAGTGTGCGAAGGAGAATAGCCCTTCATACCGCATGTTGAATGCTTGGTAATGTATCCCAATGTGCAAGAGGCTAAACGTGTCTACATTTAATAGATGAGGCTACCGCTCCTCAGAGAAAGGCAAAGCGGGTGTCTTCCCAACAGGACTCACAAAGTTACCAAGGACGTCATGCCCTCGAGCATGCTGGACGTAAGCGTGGCGAGCGCGTTGCTGTTTAGGGATCTGCGGAGGCACATATATCGCAACGCGGGACAACCAAGGGGCGACAACCAACGCGGGTAAGGGGGACCACTGACAAACCCATTTTCATCAGGGGAATAGTTTGTGCAGGCGTATAACTACGGACGCACGGGAAGCGCATACCCGTCCGACCTATTCGAATTGAAAGTGGCGGGATGAAAAAGGCGAACTACTCCGCTGACGTATCTCGATCGCTGAAGCTAGTCTCTTCAACCTGACGTCTATGTGTACGTTCGCATTCTGGTATATAGTACCAGGTATGGAAGGAGTTTGCGAATAGCGCACTGTGCCCAACTCCGCGTTTCACGATAATATGGTATGTTGGTGTCGCACGCCTGTCTACGGTGCGTGTATCTAAACCCTCAAGGCTGGAAGCCGATGTGTTGCAACTTTACGTACACTATCGTGCCGTAGCTTCGCATTATTTGCGTTATCACTTCCGTTACACGCCAGGGATGGTTGTTGATGCAGAGAAATAGAGGTTCGTCGCCGTCGCCAAACCGAGCAGCATATTGGAAAAGCCTGTGTAAGGCTCGTACCACCGGGAAGATATAGAAGAGTGTTGACGGTATATTATATCGCACGGGTGGTGCGGCTTTGAAAACATATGTCAAGCGCCAGCTCTGCGACCAACAAATAACCAGTTGTAGTGTGCAACACCATGAAACTCCTACCCGCTGCACACGTTACACTGCACAATATACGGCTATATCGTCTTAACTCGGTTGAAGTAAAACTGCCTGACAACGGCCTTGGTTGTTGCTAATCAATCAACTGAAACCGTTGCGCCAAAGTGACACTGCTGTCTCTACTCGTAATTCAAAAACAGCGAAAACCACCAGAGGGATACCAAGAGCTTTAAACCTCACATCGTGGTAATGTCGCTGCGTCCCATGACATCCAGACATCCGTTCAAACCGGGAATGTCGTCGTCGGTAAGGCTGCACCCGACGAAAACACTGTAGGAAAATAACAAGGGAAGTGGGATAACATCTGCTTTCGTAATTGTGCAATATGTTAAGGTTTTCATGGGGTTGGCGTAGCGTTTGTTTTAGCCGACCATATGCACTACGGTTGATCGAAACATTAGCTACGGCTAATCAGGTGGGTGGTGCGATGGTCAGCATGCCTCATTCGACCGTTTTGGTTTTTGTTGGAGTGTGCCCTTATGAAACGTTACGGAAGTTCTACTTCCAGTGGACGCCCAGGCATGATATGCATACCCCTACAGTACGGTGAGCGACGATATACCGTTCTACTGCACATGTGCATACAGATTTGAGGAATCGCTTACACGAAAACATGTATGATACACTGGGTTACTGCATAGTTCCAACAGTTTTGCAGAAACGCTTTCACCAAAACATGTGTAACACATTAAGATACTGTATAACTCAACAGTAACACCATCTGGCCTGGCCTATATGCACAGACTCGGACGTTGAGATCCAACACGACCCCACTCACGGAGCCGTAGTTCCAGAGGTGCATCGCCCATCAGTAAAACATGAGTTCTGACCTGCACCCACACCACAGCGGCAGGCACCGATGCGAACGTGTAAGGGGGGGGGGGGGGGGGGGTCAGTTAATGGAACACACGACGCGTTCTACGATATAGGTATAAGGTATACCTTTTCTTGGCTGAAGCGTTTTCTGAACGAAGGGGCTTCTTAAGGGCCCGTTTTAACGAAGAAAAAAACAAATTCAATTTGGAGCAAAAACAAAATCAAATCCGCTTTTCATTGGTCAGAACCCGCACCACCACCCAATATTATACCCCAAGATCCTAACCTTTGGTGCTGGTGAGTGTGTTGACCAATGAAACATCGAATTTAATTTTTTATTTTTTCAAGTTGAATTTATTTTATACTCGTTAATATGGGCCCTATAAGGGCCCGTATTAACGAGTATAAATAGGGCCCATATTAACGAGTATAAAATAAATTCAATTTGGAAAACATAAAATTCAAATACGCTTTTCATTGGTCAACACACGCACCAGCACCAAATAATATGCCCCAAGATCCTAATCTTTGGTGCTGGTGCGTGTGTCGACCAATGAAAAGCGGATTTGATTTTTTTTTTTCCAAATTGATTTTTTTTCTTCTTCGTTAGGGCCCGTATTAACGAGTATAAAATCAATTCAATTTGGAAAAATAAAAATAAAAATTCGCTTTTCATTGATCAACACACGCACCAGCACCAATTTTTATGCCCCAAGATCCTAATCTTTGGTGCTGGTGCGTGTGTTGACCAATTAAAAGCGGATTTGAATTAAAAAAAATCCAAATTGAATTTTTTTCTTCTTCGTTAATACGGGCCCTTAATACGGGCCCTTCACCCGAATTCGTCGGACCTTCATTCTTACGGTGTTGCAACAGTTTTCCGTTGTCGTCGTGTTGTTCACCAGGTTTCACTTGTACTTCCCTCTAATATCTCTATCTGGGTGTCTTGCTATTACTGTAGTACTAATGGCTTACGGATAGTGCAGAGATCCTCAAGCGGGGAGTATCATAAACGAAGGGTGCAACCTCTCTACGGTATCATACGTCGCGCCATTGTTTTGGGCCGGTTTTATATGAAAGCGCATGCGTTTTTTGTTGGGGCTCAACAACTACTTGGTGAACAGCATTCATTTTGAAACGTACCGGTATACTCCAACCGCAGCCCTTTTCAGAGTAAACCGCTGCGGTTCCGCTTTTGGACTGCCGGATTTTCTGACACAGCACGAAAGGCCTAGCTCGCCGTAAAACGAATTGCGAACCTTGGCTACCCACGAGGTATATGTCGGTTTCAATACTTTCTCCAACTTCTCGTGAACAAGGCGAGGTCTGGAGCGTTTTACTCACTATGAACAGTGGTGATGGAGGACACCACCAGTACCGCTGCAATCGTCTTGGTCAAACACGTCATCCTGTGGACGATAATTGACGTTGATTGGTGTTATTCTGCAGCGAAACAATTAACAGTGCGTGTCCGATACACACGCAGGGCATATATTTTGTACACAGTATGTATGTATACGTCATACGTCGGCCATCATATAATACGTCGGCCGGAAAACCGCCACGTTATGAGGCTGGAAGCACACATTAATGGTTTTGGCAAATATTAAATGCTCAAAGTTAGTGTGTGATTACCGCACACAGCTCGGTTTGCGATAGGGTCAATCGGTTATCTCTGGCGTTGCGGTCCTTGTGGCCCAAGCTGTCGTATGAGCGCTTGCGGCTGTGGTTCGATCACATTATACCATCGAACCTGAAATTCGTCAGGAGCAAAGGCGAGTTTTGCTGGGCATGGGCGTAGCTCTGAACCGCAAGGAGACAGAACCGCAATGAATATTTTCGTTTACGCTAGGGACGAAGCGCAACAATGTTGACTGTGACGGTGTACCGCAGTTGAGTCCAACATACTGCTGTATCAATATATGAATAATACGATAATAGTAGGCATCAATGTTGTATATGCATACAAGGTTCCCCTTCGGGATGTTGGTCACTTGAAATCCCGGGGGTGTCGCAAGTCGAAAAGAGATCGCACATGCTTCATAGTTCTCTTTTTTTGGCAAACGTGTGGTATATTCGACTGCTGTCTTGTTTAAAGGGAAAAGCAGTGCGTAGCGACCGCCATTGCTAACAAAAAATATGACACGAGATGATATCGTATATGAGGTACAGTGGGCTACCGGTGTATAGAAACTTTAGTTCGTTGTCCAGGCTCAACGACTTATTTTGTTTCCGACGTCGATCTAGCTATTTTGCGTAGGGTTTAAAGTCGATCCCACACTGGTGAGATTTGTTTCAAAACCGAAGTTATCTTTTGTTCGTGCCAACCTAAGCTCGTTTTTCTTCACCCATAGTTTGTGAACTGCAGGCACCCACTACTACGAGTATTTGTGTTGAATGGTGGTTTGTCATCTCGAGTAGATCCACGAACAACTCGTGAATCGCGACGCCATTTCGTGTGCCCGAGCTCCGAAAACAATTAATTATCTCTACTACAGTAATTTTGGTACGAAATAATATTAAAAATTGCAAATGCAATCTACTTATTTTATTGTTTTGCCCAGATTGCACCCCCGCACCTGAAAATATTAAATATATAACGTTTTTTGTTGTGCGGTTTGACGCGTAGAAGCACATAACCAAACACAAATAGTTTGGAAGAGCTAATATGCGGTAAACCAAACCGACCGGTACACAAGGTTTTGTGATTAACCTAAACAAAAGTGAAATCAAGATCTGCAACATTTTTTTTTGTCGTGGCTACGTGTACTGTTTTGTAGTAAATGCGCCTGATAAAGGTACTTCGTGTGTGATCCACGCAACCCAACGGTATATTATATCCCAGGACCGGTATAGGGGCATACAGCTGACTCTGCTGCGTACACCGATTGTGGACAGCAAGCGGCTCCCCAAAGCATTCGCTGGGCGCTGGCGAACACGCACGTGGCGGCCTTGAAACCTCGAGGAGGAGGCAGCACAGCGCGAACAAAAACGAAGCTAAACACCCTGATAATCCGGGCGAGGCCGGGCAGACAACCTGTGAGATTGACATCTCGCCAGCCGGGCCACACTACAACAGCGCATATCACGCAGAGTACATAAGAGTATAAATAGTTCAGTACACAGAGCGGACCTAGAGTACGCAGTACCGGTCCAACATAGTAAGTGACTGCTGTATACAGGACAGTACCGACAGCATAGCACAGAGCACATACAATAAACAATACCAGTACACAACGATTGAGTACACAGAACACACACAGTTATATCCAGTTGTTGTGCTGGAGAGCAGAGTGTGCACACAATAAATAGTACACAACGAGGTATCATGGCTGTTCTACGCTGCACAGATGATGAGTATATGCACAAGATAGTTATGACAGAGCTGTTGCCCGACGAGTCCCGCCCGGTCCTAGATAAGAGTATTTACTACCTTTTGGGCGTGTTCCCTGGTACGCGTTTAGCAGCCGAGTACTCGTCTACGGGTACCCGTCGAACACCTGGGTACCCCGGTGCCCGGGGCCCAATTTTTCGGCGAGTAGGAAGGGTTGTCTATACCCGTGACGGGTATTGGCTGTTGTATTGTTTTCAACCATTGCTGTACTGCGTGGGTACGTCAAATCAGAGGGGGAAGTTTTGCTGGAATCGCATACATCAAACATGCACACACGCATACACAAAGAAAGACTGAACACAGCAGTAGTTCGTAGCTGTCACAATTAGACCTGCTGGATTCCCCCTGCTAGCTGTGTGCTACGGGTCCTGCGCACCCGAACAGGACACCACAGCCGTCACAAAGGCAACAATCTGAACAGCGGCTACTGTGTGTTATGCAGCTTCTTACTACTACTGCTGCACCAAATATTCGTATTCGTACGTATGTAGATCGGCCTATCGTTCACGTAGATAGAGAGAGGGAAATATAATATGCTATATTAACCAACATTAATAGTACTCGTAGATCTGTGTAATATGTGCTCTACGTAGATTCCAACATATTTGAACCAAATTTATAAATGAACATAAAATGCGCATGTGATTTTGCAAGCGTCTCGTACAACTGCTCTTCTGCTGTACACAGCCGAGAGAGAGCAGACGCATGCAACATGGTATCAACTACTGCTGCACGACGCTTGATGTATGCCTCGTTCAATGTCGGTGTGATCCTTGCTGTCTCGTGCGTGGTGCGTACGGTGTGTGTTCCGTTCATGCGGCGAGCCAAAAACGATCCATCAAAATTCATACGGGATAAAAAAACAGTTGTACGGCTGGTTTTTCATAATACTTGCGAGGCGGTGTCAAGTCGGAACGTCTCCCCTGGGTTATTTGCCAGAATTTGCTACTTTGAAGGCCCAGAGCACGCCCCACGGGCATTGGCCGGGGCCCGCACTTGCGCCGTGGCGTACACGCGGGCCCCCTGCATGCCCCGCAGCCGATAGCGCGAGAAACGACCCGCGGCCGGAGGTGAAAAGTGAAATTATTCCGGGAAAATGCCAATTTGGCACCTATACATATATATATGAAAACGAGGCTGCGCATGGATGCTTGATATATATCATCAATACGATTGATGCCAACTTTCACGTTATCGCAGAGTTTACTCTGATGACTGCATGATACTGATGTTGGCACTTTCTTATAGCTAGCATATTGCGCAATATGCGCTGTTCTGTTGTTGCTGCGGTACAGATGTGTTGTATCATGCAGGCGCGTAAAGAGCAAATAAAAAGCGAAGCCTTTTTTTCAGTTGCAATACTATTTATGGTATAATTTCAACTTTTTCATGACCCCCTACGGAAAACGACAGTTCTCCAATTCTAACGCTCAGAGTTGCAACCGAGGAGTAGTTTTAGAGAGCCTAGGTCATGGTGACCATTTGTGTCTCAGGGGGCGTATCGACCAGACGCCTTTTTCATCGCGAAACGTGCCTCTTACTCGAAAACGACTCGGCATACCCCTGGTATTCAAGACGAATTTGAAAAATGGCAGTTTCTCCGGCCGCTGATACTGTTTTAACTCGGATTTTCGACGAGGACGCCGAACACTAGTAGGTGAACCTACCTGGGCCTCTAGTGCGACCGCCTGTAGCGTCTTACGTGGCCACAGCAGAGCTTAGATACCAAACAGCAGCTCCGAAACGATCAAAATCTTGCGGCGGACCACTTACTTTCGTTTCGTGATGCAAACACAGCAATACTTGCCCTCCCTTG
This sequence comes from Saccharina japonica, assembly GCA_008828725.1. Classification (NCBI taxonomy): domain Eukaryota; class Phaeophyceae; order Laminariales; family Laminariaceae; genus Saccharina; species Saccharina japonica. The sequence goes on along the minus strand of MEHQ01001674.1, from coordinate 24,335 downwards.
CAGATTCAAGAGTCCCAATACCTCCTAGATACTATATAACGAACGAACTATACGTTGGTCGGTCGCAGATCTGAGCATTTGAACTGGAGCTATGCCATTTTCTGCAAGGAGTACTCATATAGTGTTATTATACCAGAAATAGCCTTGCTGCTGTAGAAAAAACGAAATATATCTCTTTTTCAAGACCGAAGCGGTCCCTTAACCCATTCAGAACTGAAAAGAAATATCCCACACTAATTACAAGTAGTTCGTCCCCAAATACGCGGGACCAGTTCTTAAGGGTTAAGACGCAACAAATATCTTGGTTCCGTATGCTATCTTGGTTCCGTATGCAAATATTGGAGGGTTTTGAGACTGCCGTGATTTATTCGGGGATTAACGATCGCGATTACTCTCGACTTCTGGACGTCCCGCCCTTGGTCTACTCGGGCTGTTGTGCGGTGACTTGGGAGACCGTACGTTCTTGTGGTCGCTTTTGAGGCTGTCAGAAGGTGTGTTTATGGTTCAAGTGGGGGGGGGGGGGGTGGTCAATTTTGTGGGTGTATAGCAGATTCTGGTACTTTTTTGTAGATTCGCGGGGTTACATCTCCGCAAGTTGTAGAAAAGAGGGGGGTCATGTTGCCGCCCTCTGCTCCGCTTTCCTGTTCGGCCCAAATAGGTCGACGAGAACGAAACATAACATGGTGTGCGTGCCCAGCATGGGCTTCTGGCGTATTGCCAGCGGTGGTGTTCCGTTTGACGCAGGCTGGAACACGTGGGAGCGCCTGCCGTTGGCGTGTTTTGCCTATACCCCGAAATGGCCGAAAAACTACTGGGAATACCCCATTTTGCCCAACACCCTTATACTAATAAAAATATATCCTCGTATACAGCATTGCAGTACAGGCGTATATACTTCGAAATATATTATTAATAACATGTACGTAAGCTGGTACTACCGAGTACGATGCGTGCAATGTGATGTGTACTTGAACTTATACATGGTACTGCTGTGTACGATTGCGATACGTAAAATACGTACGAGTATACATACGTAATACATATGGATAATACAATTTTTTGGTCATACGTACCTGTTACACAGCAGTCTTACAATATCATCCTTGCCTGTGGGCGGTGAAATGTGCAAGAAAAACAAATAAAAGAGCAATAAAGTCGATAGAGTGGATTCGACCATCATACGGGTACGAGGTGGGCCAGCCAAAAAACGTACAAAGCTTCCTAAAGTCGGATCTCGTGAACCACTGCAAACTGCGAACTAGGCTACAAAAATTGGAAGCACTAACCCTGACATAACAGTTTGTAGTGCTGGTGCAAAAAAACTCGCATGTGAAAAATTCTGACCTTTTTTTTTCTCGACTCGATCTCGCCGAGATATCCGCGAAAACTCGAAAACAACAATTTTTTAATTATAATTTCGAATAAAAAATGTCATTTTCGATCCACATGGAACTTGATGGAGACAGTGCTAAAGACACAACAAGGAGAAGATCGATATAAGTCTCATTACTCAATTCGCCACCCATCAAGAGATATGACGAAAAGTCGATTGCATATATAAGTCAAGTAACTACGGAAAAATGGTACTCCCGCCATGCCTCGACTAGTTTTGAGAGTTTTACTCTGACAGTTTCACGACGTATTTGAACCGTGCGTGCAAAGATACTTGCCGCCTGCCCTCTTTGATCTTTTTTATTTCAAGTAGTTTTGATCGCTTTTGCTTTTTTTTTCTTCGATTTTTGGATCCTCATATCTCTCTCGGGGAAGAAAAAAAAATAAAGAGCAGGCGGCAAGTAAGTGTGTTGACTTATACATTATCTACATTGCGTCCAAGTTCCAGGTCAAAATTCGTCAAATTGGTCGGGGCATGGCCAATCTGTCTTAAAAACGTTTTTTTGGCTGGCCCAGCTCGTACAATATGGTCTAAACGCGAATAGGTACCGGCACCTCACGTATTGTGACAAAGGTATACCCTTACCCCGGGTATTGTTGCACGGGGCGTACAGAACTTACAGAAGTTCCGGGTTTGTGGTACAGAAGTCACAGAAGTGCCGTGCGGGTATAAACTAGTTGTACCCGTACCCCGGGTATTATTGTGGCCCGGGGCGTACATAACTTAAAGAAGTTTCGGGTAAGGCCATAGATGGCCTACCTAACTCACAGAAGTTCCGGGTACGGGTGTAAATGTCGTACAGAACTTACAGAACTTACAGAAGTTCTTCGTAGGAAAATACCAGGGTAAATACCCCGGGTATGGTTTTGTAGGTACCTGGGAGGGCATCACCTGCTGAGCTATAGGGGTAAAAGATCGATCAATTACCCAGCTCAGGGTAATCCTTATAACACTCTCCCCCCCTCTGAACGGCGGGATATTTGGGACGTCGGTACCGTATACGGCCGTACGTTGACCTACCCGCTTCGTTTCAATACCTGGGGAACCAGGGAGGCGTGTTATTTGGGGACGCACGCGCAAGCGTTTCTATAAAAGAAACGTTCGAAGTGAGATTCGAGCCCGTGTCTTGCCGACGACGCCAAATATGAGGGTATTACCTGCTGAGCTATAGGGGTAAAATATCGATGAATTACCCAGCTCAGGGTAATCCTTATAACATACCCTACAGAACACATCCTTGGCAACAATTATCGGACGGACTATTGTAGCACTTCTGTTTGTTAATATGTTGTAGTTGTTCCATCCCAATTATGTGATATTCGCCCGTTTTCTCAACATTTTCGATCCTCCCACAGTTTGACGGGAAAAGAAGCAGGGGGGGGGTACTTATTTTTCATGAATGGCCGTAGTCGTATGACCGTAGACCCTCGCATCCCTTCAATGCCGGGACGGAGCATGTCGGGTTTTCACCGATCATGTAGACATTGCTAGCACCAAGCGCGAAGCGCCGTGAGGTGTTCTGCGAGTCACACAAATGGTGAGCTGCATGCTACTAAGAACCGCTTGTGAGGCGGACTTGCATAGGGATGACAGCTTCAATGAGTTAATTTTGCTTCTGGTGTGGCCACTTTGAGACAGCAATGACTGGGAGCACTATGTAACTGCCTCGTGGGTACGTTGCCATATACCGCATGCACACCGCGTGATACGATCATTCCTCTCGTGCGTATTAAAGGTTCTCCACCCCGCACAAATTATTGAACTCGACCGTGGCGACCGCAAACAAAAAACAAGGGCACTAACCAAAAACGGGTAAACCCTCTCCGGTTGGAGTCAAAAACGGGCACGGCATGGAATCTAGTCAAAACAACACATCCCACGAGCCATCACGGGATAGATTGGCCAAAATCACATCGTGCCCGTTTCTGAGGGATCGTGACAACCAGGCACACTTGTCGGCGCCCAACTATACACTTAAACGTGTCCACATTATGTTTGGAGGGCTCAGGCCCGGGTGGGATCGGAAGCAGGGTCGGGGATCAGGGGTATTTAGAGGCCGAGGGTTCTGGCGGCAAGCATGTATATGTGTTTTACTTGGTCTCAGCGTCTAGCTGAAATGCACCCTATAGTACAGCTAAACAGTCGTATTGCAGTAAAAATTCATACCAGGTATGTATGTTGATACTGCTGAGCATACATACGACAGCATATAGGTGGATGGTCGTATCACTCTGAAGACCTACGTGCCCAGGTGCGTAAAATGGTTGAATAGAGTTTAAGTGAATGGTGAAAAGGCTTGGAAGAAAATGAAACAACGAAAGAGCGGCCGCAGACGCAGTGGAGAGCGAGGCACACTGTGGGCAAGCGGTTTAAGCAAAATAAATAACCCAAAACAGTTGAAAGCCAACCATAATAGACATTTGATTTACAGTTGTAATGAGGAGCTATTTGATGCGAGAAGGGCGCTAGCCCTTCGAGCATCAATAGCTGCTCTTCCTAATGGGTCGTGCGTGTCTGCCCGTGCGGGTGTACCCCTGCTCCCGAACGGACACAAACGGACAAAAAACAGTTCTGAAAGCTGCCAGAGCGTGGCTTTATTTAAAGAATCCTTAATATTGAGGTTTGTCCGTCCCTCGCACGTCCCTCGCACGTCCCTCGCACGTCCCTCGCACTTCGTTCGCTTTGCTCTTTTTTGGCGCGCGACGCGTACACTCAACCGATTCAGACACGCTCGGGACTGACGCTATTTGTGCCGACCGTCCTGTGCTGCTCGTGTCGAAAGCCGTGCCAAGATCGGAGAGCTAGGCGGTAGTGACTGTCATAATAGCGCCAACAGAAATACAATAAAACAGAACGAGTTATGAAATAATGCCTCTCTCGAGAACGACCCTCCGCTCAAGCTACCCCGGTTGATGCTCTCGAACACGATCACAAACCACCGAACACCACCACCACCACCACCACCACCACTACGACCACCACCGCCACCCCAGCCCCACCAGCCGAAGGAGCACTGGAAGCTGTTGTTGCTCGTAGTAGCTGGTGGGCGTTGGTGGGGTCTTGTCCCCGTGGTCTGGTGATGGTGGGGTGGTGACGGCGGTGATGGTGGCTTGCCTTGCGCCGTCGTCTCTCGAGAACAGTCCAGATTTGTACCTGCAACAAAAGAAGCAACCCGGACCACCGCCACCAAACCCCACCACCCCACCCCCCGCCCCTCCAGCCGAAGGAGCACTGAAAGCTGTTGTTGCTCGTAGTGGCTGGTGGGCGTTGGTGGGGTCTTGTTCCTGTGATCTGGTGATGATGTGTCCCTGCTGCTGCTGCTGCTTCTGTTGTTGCTGCTGCTGCTGGTGTATACCAGGTATATGTCAAGCGATTTTATATGTAACTTGATATACCAGGTACTCGCTGCATTCGTATACAATATAAACATATCTATTCTTTCACGATTAGAGGTCCGTACTTACTCGATGCTCTTTGTCCGTACAGACCAACTGAGACACAGCTCTTTGCAAACAGACCTTTTGTTTCGCAACCAGCCCTTCAAACAGGCCAACTGAGCTCTTCGCAAACAGCAACTGACGTAACAGCCAAACTGACGTATTGTACTGACGACGTATTATGCAAACAGCCCAACCGACATCTACCCGCGGGAGGGGAGGGGTTCCCAGCGTATTCGGAGGGCTTTGCGGCCCGGGTCCAAAATCCACACTAACTTCAAGATATACAAAATATCCACACTAAAATCAAGTACTTTTCCTGGCCATACTAAAATCAAGTAACTTTTTCCTAAAGAGTCCCCCAGATGTGAAAATATGGATCTCCAGAACTTCGGTCAAAATCGAAATCGGCCCATAACTTCGCGAGTTAGCCACTTTTACTCTAATTTCAAGATAAAAAGGCCAGACGTAAAAAATCGACCGAAAAAAAAACAAAAAAGGCTACTGCTGTACGTACAAGGGCTGTGCATCCATGCCGGCGTTTTGTTTACACTGCTGTACGTACAAGAGCTGCGCATCCATGCCGGCGTTTAGTTTGTGTCCGCTGTACGTACGTACGAGTCGTACTGCTGGACTGCTGCTGCTGCTGCTGTTGTTGTTATTATTGCTGCTGTAGATGGGTTATATAAGGACTACTACTATTATTATTGCTGTACGTACTGGTGCTGCTGTTTACTGATTTCACTCTGTTGTTGTTGTTGTAGATTGTGGATGGGTGGATCGGTTGGTGCGTGTGTGTGTCGATCGGTTGGTGCGCACGTACGTACGTGGTCGGGTGGGTGGGTCGGTGGTTGGGTGGGTGGGTGTGAGTGATGTGAGTGGATGTTGGTATGTACGTGAGAGTGGGTGGGTGTGGGTGGGTGGGTGTCGGTGGGTCGGTTGATACGTGGTTGACTGTGTGTGTGGATCGTGACCCAGTTCTTATTTTGTACTTTTGTTTCTGTCCGCTTTATACCGGCCCCGCCCTGGCGTGGTTCGGGGTACCACTACGTAGTATATGTATAAAACAGCAGTGTGCGTTGTCTTCACAGGAAACCCGTTCTTTCTACTGTACCCTGTAATGCGTTTTACAACCTAACTGCAGCAGTACATGCATGTAATGGTATGGCCAGTCATATCACATGCACCCATTGTCCTGATCCCTAATCTTAGAGCGATACAAATCATTATGTGGTCACAGACTGTGAGACAGAGAAAAACCAAACAAATTAAACGTACATGAATGAGTAAATCAAGTGAAATGTCAACTTACAGGGTACGAGAACACATCGACACGAGCCGAACCAAAGAGTAAGGATGAAAAGACAGTCAAACGAATTATGAAATGCACGGAGTCAGAAGCACCCCTAGAAGAAAAGCATGCGTGCCCAAGAGAACAGATAACTGCTGCACGGGCGAAGCAACACGAAGGAAAGGAAGACACCGGCATAGAAGTACGTACTATAATTTAAGGAGGTACTGTACGTAAATGTTCGACCAGCAGGTGGCAGCATGGTAAAACATAAAACGAGAGTTCGTATATATCTACGTGCACAATGTTTATTGTTATTAGTTTCCTTCTTCGTCTACACAATAAACGCTTTGTTCGCACTCCTCGGCTTTAGGTGAAGATGCAGCAGCGCAGTTTGTTGCTTCTGTCTTTTTTGCTGCTGCAGCTGCTGCAGCTGCTGCAGCTGCTGCTGTGCATTATGTTGACGCTCTGCTGCTGGCGAGGTAACCCGTTTTTCTTGCGTCGCCTTTACTATATTAAGACCACTCCGTAGGAAAGCCTTGTATATATATAAACTGAGGAAATTATATTATACGAGTTTTTAATGTTTGCACTGCTGCTGCTGCTGCTGTATATGATACCACCTCACAGCAACCGCTCCCACCACCACCCCCACCATCATTCGTCAAGAGCAGCAAAAGCTTATATTGCTCGTGGCGGCGGGTGTTTGTGGTGGTGTAGTGGTCTCTGTGTGTTATGTCGGCTGTGAGCTTCGTGTTACTCGGCGCCCGCGAGCGATGAATCTGTGGCCTTTGCCTTGTGTACTTACTTCCTCTCGAGAAAAGAACGAGCACAGGTATCATTTACATATAATATACTGCTGCTGCTGCTGCTGCTGCTGTATAAGGTACTTTTTTTTTGCATTTTGTTATTCCTTTTTTTCACGTATACCTGGTACCTACGTACGTATTTGACCTGCAGAGTACACAAATATGATGCCCGACGTTTCCGGCCGCTGCTGCTGCTGCTGCTTTCCTTCTTGAATTTGTTTCATTTTTTTACGATAACTTGATCTTGGAACCGTTGTGCCATTTTGTTTTTTGATCACGTATACCTACGATCCACTCCTGTGCAAGGATTCGCGCTGACGCACATCGCTTGACTAGAAATGTTGGTGGATGTTGTTTGGACAACCGGCCCAGGGATCAACCGACCCACCCAGCTATTACTCTCTCACCCACAACCCACAACGAACCCCCACCAACCTATATACTTGCGCATGAGCCAGAAAAGGTTTATGTGCTGACACATATCGCTTAAAACACAAAACGATCCAATCAATGTCAATTGCAGGAACACAGCAAAAAGAGAAAAACCGCCAACGCAGTAGTAGGAACACAGCAAAAAGAGAAGAACCGCCAACGCAGTAGCTTAATGCAGTTAGAGGAGTTTGACCACTTGAAGGCCTCTGTCACGCTCCTCATTCCACCCGTTCTTGTACCCGGGACAACATCTCTAAAAAATGGGTACAATGTTTTTGTTCAATCGCGTGGCTCGCTGGGTGTGTGTTTTACTTGGTTCCAGGCTGTACCCGGTTTTGAGTGAAAACCGACCGGGTATACCCGTTTTTGGTTATCGCCCGAAAAACAAAGTTCAGGTTACAAGACCGAAACAATTTGTTTTGGGTTTTGGACGTTCTTTGTTCGAATAATTCCATCATCGACTATTAAATATTAAAAATCAATAAAACCAAATCGAAACGCGGAGCACACCACCAAAAACACTGCTATACAGATCACGAACAAACACGTCGTGTATGGATTTCGACGTATAATACCTACATACGTGCGTATGTAGTTTTATTTTTATTTTTATTCCATTTGGGATATTTGCCAATACAGCAGTCAGTATGGTATTAAGACAAAATAATTAATTCGAAAGACTTGTAAAACTCTAATTATACTTCCAGGTAATGGGAACATCTGTTAATTTTGAACTGCTATAAACGCCATTCACATGCTCCCAGAACCTGGGAGGAATGACAGCCGAGTCTTGAAAATAAAAATGATGCAAATGTGCTCCTAATACTCCGAGTATACTCCGAGTATCGAGTACGTTTCGTACTTCGAATACTTAGAGTATTAGAGTACTGGCGGCCTGAATACTCGGAGTACTTGGAGTATGAGCTGTACGGAAGCCCCAAATACTGCGAGTACGAGAAGTACCCGCAGCATCGGACCCCGAAATACTATTCTCCGAGTACAAGCAGTATCGGGAGTGTTCATACGCGAAATACTCAGAGTCCGAGCAGTATGCCGGAGTATCGACACCCGAAATACTCCAAGTACACGAAGTACGTGAAGTATGTTGTCTCCAATACTCCTTACTTTACTCCAAGGTACTCGGGGCATCTGTGCACGACTATTCCTGTGAGTACGGTACCACCCATAATTTCCCGGGTATTATTACCCTACAAAGCTTATATGCAAGAGTGAACAAAAAACGGAACCAATTGCTGAGAGCGCCTATTAATAATTAATAGTAGCGTGGGTGTAGGCACAATTCGATGAGAGTCAACGAGGGAAAAGAAAGGGCCGAAGTCTTCTCCCGATAAAAATGCAAGGCGCAAACGGTAGTGGGGGAGGAGGGAGAGGAGCCTATTTTGTGATCCCAGATCCGAGTTACGACCAGGAAGGAGAGCGAGAAAGGAAGGGCGAAGAGACGGACAACAACAAAAGAAAAAAACTTCTGTAAGTTCTGTGCGCGACACTCGTACCCTCACCCGGAACTGCTGTCAGTTCTGTACGCCCGTGCCACAATACCCCGAAGTTCTGCCAAAAACAACATGTATTATTATGTAACACTCTTATACGTAGACGTACCCGGAACTTCCGCAAGTTACATACATACCCGTACCCGGAACTTTTGTAGGTCGTGTACGCCCCGTGCTCCCGTGCTACAATGCCCGAGGTACTACTGCTGTAGGTGTACAACTTGTTTATAACGCACGGAACTTTTGTGAGGTACGTATCATATGTATGTATGGTCCGTGCAGTACAGTTTGTCCAATCTGTTTTCGGCTATTAACTTTTTGAAATACGACGAGTTGCAAGAAAATCTAAACACAGCCGTAATCACCAGGGCTGAGCAAACAAATAAATAGTGTTTCAGCAGGGTTTTTTTTCGGCCAATCTAAAACCAAGTAAGTTACAGGTTGTCTAGGGCATGATCATGGTCAAATCACCTATTTTGAACAAAATCGTGATTATTTAGCGACAGACCGTTCCGATCAAAAAAGAAAAAGAGTCCCCTGCAGATCGGTGAAAGGAATCGTTTGGCAACCACTAACTATTTCTATTTCTGTTGTGTAGAAAAAGAGTCCCATTTAATTTTCCACGACGTCTCGGGTCCAGTTTTTTGCCCGTTTTATCTCCAATTTTTGATGTTATATTAAATTGGAAGAAAAGTCCCCTGTGGAATATCAAGGGCTGTTGAAATCCGTTGTATACATGTTACTACGAAACGTACACCGTTCACCTCACTCATTGAAATATCATTTTTTTTTTCTGTTTTTAGACATAAACATGCGAAGCAACTACCTTTTTTTTTTTCCAGAAACACCTGCGCGGAAGAACAAGCTATTTAGCAGGGATGCGTAGTTCCTCACCCGGAACCCAAAAATTCCCGGGAAACAGCCTTTTTCAGTCTTTTCGAAAAATTTCCACCTATTTCCTCTCATTCGAGGGAAAAAAGGCATAATTTGGGGGGGGGGGGCTAACATTATCATCCCCGGGTGGCCCACGCACTACATGACGCGCAGGTAAATATTTGTTCAGGCCTTCGGACAGTCATTTTCGATCATCTTCACTCTACACAGTAGTAGTACGTAGCAGTTGCGCACAATGCAAGCACTTACTTGATGAGTAAAAAATGTTCATCGGTTTCAGTTGATTTTTTACTTGTTCATGTCCTTGTTGTTGATTTGGTCCTGCAGCCATTTCATACTGGAATACTAGGACTACTGCCGTAGTGCTTTTAGGGATCTCTCGTGTACGCATTTACTTATTATGACGCGAGGTGAATCAACACAACCATGCGCAAAGCAGGATGTGAGCAGTTACACAGCAGTGCGCTGCTTCGTACGCCTGTAGCGATCCCGACCTTATCCGCGTCTAGAAACTGTAAACATGGACGCTGGACGCCTCAGTGAAATCCCAGCGTCCCAACTGCATCTATCTGCGTCGAGTTGACCCTTTCCATTCGAATATGTTAGCTCATATATATGGTTATATTTTTTACTACTGTACGTAGTGCATTCCTTCGATGATTTTCCGCTCGCCATAACGTCTGATTCCTCTGTATGGTATCTGTGTGATATAGCAGGGGCCTGTGGGCGCCTATGTAGCGCTCTGTTCTGCCGCACAGCTTACGTAGAAGCGAAGGAAAAACGAAAACAAAAAACGGGCTATAGGTGGGCGTTATTTGCCCCCGGGGATAGGGGACGTGAATAACTTCCCCTAAAAAATATATATATTACCTCGAGCCCTATTAATTTCGGGTAATTACCGCTACCGGGAAATACGCATCCCTGCTATTTAGAGGTGTCCTTCGAATTTTCGATAGCGTATCGATACCAGGAGAAACATGTTCCTTAAGGTCTGGGGAAAATGTAGAAAACAAAATCTGCACGGACTATATGTACGCCGTGAAATATATATGTATTATAATACGGAAACCCATCAAACGCGTGTCGTGAGTAGATAATATAAAGTAGAGAGAGTATACTGCTGCAATCCTGTGCACTGGATGATTTAGACGACAGTATAAACGCTATTGACTGACTCAGCCAGTGACCAGCCCTACAGACACCGGACCTCAGGTATACCTGGTCAACTTCCGACCCAAATCGGATACACGCCAACACCGAGTAAAAAACACACTGCAGGAGTCCTGCGATTGGCCAGTCGCGCATAATAGATGTTTTTGGCTTGAAACTATTAATGGCCACGTGTAAACGTGAATTTGTCTACAGTAATGGTGCCCTGTAATGCTGCAAAGAGTTGGTTTACGGGGGTTCAGATCGACGAGAGTTGACGAGGAAAGAACGTGCTAAACTCTTCCCGCGATAAAAGTGCAAGGCACGTACCGCAGTGATGAGGGGGGATGTGATAAGACTGGGTGAGACACAGAGTATCCCCTTGCAGGTTTGTCTATTAAGCATCCTTGGTGTTACTCACTTTCCGTAGAGTCAAGCGTAGAAGAGAAGCAGCTTTTATTAATCCCCGAGCCAGATGACATCTGCTCGGGATGGGCTTCAAGTATGGCCCACAGATATTATAAATACCCCGAATACCGAATACGAATGCCATCCAAGTTATACGAAAACGGATCAATTACCTGTGCAGAGGTAATTACCGGCCTTCCTAGCCCATACCATTACAGGGAGAAGAGCCTACTCAGTGACTCCGGATCTGGGTTACGACTACATAAAGAGGGAGCGAGAGATAATAGAAGGACGAAGATAATAAATGGGATGGAAAAAAAAATCACGTGGGTCGGACTTTTGATTTTATTTACAAAAATGAATCTTTAACGGAATCAACTGCTGAGAGTGCCTATTAATAGTAGCGCGGGTAGACCCACGTCTATGGCCGGCGAGGGAAAGAAGGGCTACGTAAAGCATCCTCGCGATACAAAAATGAAAAACAAGTACTTTGTCTACGATCAAAGTCTAGATTTCAAATATCTTTGTGACATATTGACCGAAGCAGAGAGCAGACAGTACGCGACAGCAGTTAATAATCTCCTATTTTGGCTGAGGCTCGCGGCTTTACTGTCACGTCAACGTTGAGAGCACAGGCTTTCAATGGCTATTATATAGGATTTAAAGTGGCGTCCTTACTGAGAGCACAAATGCTTAGCTGATAATTCTTCAAATATGTAAAAACTCAGCCTGAAATCCTTAACTACCGGATTATTAACACCTGTCGCGAGGGTGGTCGATTTGTTTTTTCGACATCTCACAGATTTTTTTGTTCGTTAGGGGGGGGGGGGTTACTAAAACCAAGTGAAAAAATGAAAATAAGGATATTTGTTTTCACCATTTTCTTATTTCATCATGTGATCACAACGGTTGCAACGGTTTTTTATTCCGACCTCTGGGGTTGTGGTGTGTCGTTTTCTCTTCTATCTGGGCGCCCCTGAGTTAGGTGTCGAAAAAATACTTTTCGGGCGCCCATGTATTTTCTGGGCGCCCCTGCCTGTCGCGTACTGCTGTACACTGATTACTTGTTTCTCTGCGTATGAGGTCCCCTCCGGGTTCGGCTCTTATGTACTCACTACACTATGTCGTATACGTTTCGTGTATATGTATTTGGTGCGTACGTTCGCTGTGTTCACTTTTTCTTGTCTTGGGGTGTGCGATGCGCGTCAGTCAGTCATATATTCACACGGCTGTTAACTTCGTATGGCGTGGGTTGTCTTCACATTAAATTGCGTTCTTTCTACCTAACTACCGGTACAGTAGCTACCGGTATACACGAGTACACGCAGTGTCTGTCCTTATTCCTAATCCTAGAGAGCTACTACAGTTATTATGTGGTCACTAAATGTGAGACCGGTTAGACATCGAAAAACAAGTTACACAAAAAGCGCAAATAAATGGGTAAAGCAGGTGAAATGGCAACGTACCGGGTATGAGAACACAACGACACAAGCCATGCCAGAAAAAAGGAGCAAAACGATAATCAAATAAAACGAATTGGGAAACGAAACAGAGCACAAATGACGCGAGCGGGTCAGAAGCGTTTCTATTAATAGACAACAAAACAAAAACACACGTGCCGAAAAGGAACAGATATCTGCTGCCCTGGCCAAGCAACACGAAGAACAGGGGGGAGATACCGGCATATGACGACGGAGGAAAAAGGAGACAAAGGTCAGCATTGACGATTCAGCACCGTTGACTCAGACATATGACAGTTCTCGTCTGCCCCACCCCGGGTCGAGTTGGCCTCAGTTTCATTACGCCAAAAGGCCTTCGTGCTGAGGCAGCGGTTTCTCGAGGACGGCCGAGACGCTTCGAAGCTGGCAAACCGGGGTGGTGCGCCAGAAGCAGGTACTGTTGGTGGGCCCTCCGTGGCGGCAAAATCATGGAAGCACAGCCTGGTGACCTTCCGTAGGTCCGAGTGGGGCCCATAGTGCCCATACCCTCACAGAAACACAACAAAACAGATTATTATGCAGGCATCCGTACCCTTATGTTATAAGGCTTAGTTCGGGTAGGCGATCGGTTAACCTTTTACCAGTAGCCCAACGGACTAAGACCTTAACAAATGGCGTCGTCGGCAGGACATGAGTTGCTGGCTGTGAGTTCGAATCTCACCTCCACCATGAAAACACTTTTTAAAGAAAAGTGAATTTCCTCATGTCAAGAACCTGAAAAATACTCTCTCTGGGTCCCCATAACATTGGAACCGCGAGGCCAATTGGCTTTGACACGACGACCCGTATATCCGGTCTGTCCTGAATATCCCGCCGGTCCAGGGGGGGAGAGTGTTTTAAGGCTTACAGTAGTAACCATCTGAGAACGGTACTTTTTTTTTTGTGGGTTCTGCCGATGGCTGTACTGAAAGAACCAAGGTGACAATTCACACGCCGGTTGTGTCCAACAATGCCCTGAGTGAAAATGAAAATTCGCGTTCGCGTCTATTTTTATATTTTTCAGTTTTGCTTTAGTTATAGCCTTGAAATGCTATTTTTGGTAAGGATTTCAAATGGTCAATTTTCAATATATTTATTTTCGGCTGGCTCAGGAAACCACATTCTAGACCCGATATTGAAAATGTGTTCCCGGAGGATTGTGGTGACAAGCTATACGATCATCATACACGTTGTATTGTAGTAAAATATCCATTTTTGATGGCGCTGAAAATGGATATTTTACTACAATACAACTTGTATGATGTAGGAATTAACCCCAAAACGGAAAAATTTTCAGCGCCATCAAAAATGGATATTTTACTACAATACAACTTGTATGATGATCGTATAGCTAATCACCACAATCCTCCGGGAACACATTTTCAATATCGGGTCTATAATATGGTTTCCTGAGCCAGCCGAAATTAAATATATTGGAAATTGGCCATTTGCAATCCTTACCAAAAATAGCCTTTCAAGGCTATAACTAAAGCAAAGCTGAAAAATATAAAAATCGACGCGAACGCGAATTTTCATTTTCACTCAGGGCGTTGTTGGACACAATCGGCGTGTGAATTGTGGCCTTGGTTCTTTCAGTACAGCCATCGGCAGAACCCACAAAAAAAAAGTACCGTTCTCAGATGGTTACTACTGTAGTTCGGGTAGGCGATCGGTTAACCTTTTACCAGTAGCCCAACGGACTAAGACCTTAACACTTACCATGTTCGGGCGCAAAAACATTATGTATTGCTTATTGTTTATCATGACGCTCGTGCAGGCTCATGGCATGATGGCTTCAGGTGGTTCACCTACTTGCTTTTGACTCAAATGGAACAGGCGCATCTGCTATTGGCTTTCGCCCAATACACAACGATGAACCACTCGACAATTGAAACCTAGCTGTAACCGCAATAATAGGCTATGAGCACTCTTATTGTGACATTTGTCGAGGGCATCACAAAAATGTCCGACATATATATGATCAACTACTACGAATTGGGGAAGCCATCGCTGTATTACGATTATCTGCTGTATTACGATATTCAGCCTTATTATGCTCGTAGCTTAATCCACTCTACGACCAAAAAGGGGATCAACTGCGGAGAGCGCGTGGTGTCGGTAGGCAGGCGTATTTCGACGCGAGCCGACCAGCGAAGAAAGGGTTGCAGTCTTGTAGCGATACAAAATTTGGCACGATCCGTAAGTGGTGGGGGTGGGGAGGGGAGCAGAGAGCCTGCTAGGTGACTAGGGATCTGAGTTTCGACTGTGTTAATAGGAGGTATATATGTAGATATATGTGTACAACCAAGATAACACATGAACATGGCAAACAAAATATCAAATCGTCAGCTCACCCGATCGAAATTAAGAGCGTGCGGGATTTGTTTTCTTGACGAACAGGCTGGGCGAAGGGGAGAAGTCGGCCGTCCCTTATACTGGTCGCCAGGACTGGAAGTGCCGTAGAAGATGCTTGTTCTACGTAGCCAGGTTGTGTTTCTGTCGCGGTCTAGGGCCGGCCAATAAACGCTCTTTGTTTGCCGCTGGCTGCGTGAGTGCGGTGTGGCGATGTGGTGGAGATGTGTTGGCGACGGGCGAACACAGCATGCAGTGGCGACGGGACGATGTGATCACATACAAGCTACAGACAGATCCAACCCATGTTACAACCATCGCTATTGTTAAAGGGCCGACAGGTGCCAGATGGTCCGGGGGGTCTGGTAGTACCCTCGAAGTTACGATAGTTACCCTGGAGTTCTAATATCACGCGGGTGGGACTATTGAATGCATTATTAATAACAAAACTAGAAAAACTCGGAATCCGTTGCTGACAACGCTGATGAGCGTGGTTGGGCGCAGTTCAAGGCTCTGAGTCGACGACGGCCGAAAGGGCCGTGGTATTCTTGTCAATAACATACAGGGCACGAAACCTAGTGGGCGAGAAGATAAATAGTTGGATAATAGCCTATATAGCCTACATTGTGACCTTGGGTCTATTTCACAACCACGTGAGGAGGAGGGAGAAGATGAAGGCGACGGTAATAAATCAAAACAATGTCGACGACGCATGCAATGTATCTGCATATATACTGATATATGTATATGCATATATGAAACTTCGTAGGAATAAGCCCCCCCCCGCCCCCATGGCTCGTAGCTCGCAGGGCCAAAGCAGACTCAGTCGTTCGTGTAATTTTGCAAGATTGTGTTCTGTACGTAGGGTACTTAAGAAAAACCATGCCTGGGCTATTTACCCGGGTATTGCCCTACAACGAACTGCTTTAAGTTATGTACGACATGTATTTTTATACCCGTACCCGGAACTTCTGTAAGTTATGTACGATATAGATACCCGTACCCCGAACTTCTGTGAGTTCTGTACACCCCTTGCCACAGTACCTGCGACCAATTTGGTACCCGCACGGACTTCTGTGAGTTCTGTACGCCTGTATCACAATACCCGGAACTTTCGAGTTCTGTATCACTTTAATATCCGTACCCGGAACTTGTGTAAGTTATGTACGCTCCGTGCCACAAAACCCGGGGTAGAGGTATGCCTCTGTCAAAGTACCTGGGGTGCCGGTACCTATTCGGGTTTAGACCATTATTTACCCTACGTTCTTATAGTACCAATGTATGCCTCATTTTTGTTTATATTTCGTCGCCCGAAGATAATACGGAGGATACAATTCAAGACGGTGTAAGGGTCCATAAAAACGAAGATAGGAAAACATTCGATTAAAAACATATAATCAAGTTTTGATTTGATTTTCGCAAAAAACGATTGGTTTGAGTTATATCGAGAGAGCAAAGCGAAAAAGAGTCGGTAAAGCCATTCATGTGGGGGACGGCATTATTATTGGTACATACATACGTTTGTCTACTGTAGTATTTAGGGATGATTGATGATGATCGTGATATGTAGGTGCTTGTGAATTGCATGACTGAAATAAGAGCTGCACATTGTCAGATAGATGACAAGTGGAATACTAATACGTATATGTATTGAAATAGTTCACAGATGCTCCGGGTACCTTGGAGTTAAGTAAGGATCATTGGAGATAACACACGTCAGGTACTTCGTGTACCCGCGGTTTTTGGGCGCTACGTACTTCGGAATACTGCTCGTACTCGGAGTATTTCGAGATTCTGTACTGCCGATACTGCCATGCTGGGAGTATTTCGGGGTCCGATACTGCGGGTACTCTTTGTACTCGCTGTATTTGGGCCTTCAGTACTGATCATACTCCAAGCGCTCCGGGTATTAAGGCCGCCAGTACTCTAATACTCTCAGTACTCGGAGTGCGAAATGTGCTCGATACTCGGAGTATAATATTCGGAGTATCGAGTATACTCGGAGCATGTTTGCACCATTTTAAAGACTCGGCCGTCGTTACTCCCAGATTCTAGGAGCATGTGACTGGCGTTTATAGCATTTCAACATTCACAGATGCTCCCATTACCTGGAAGTATAACTATAATATTTTGGAGGGGGAGTACTTCAGGTATTTTGTGTACTCGCAGTATTTCAAGATTTTGGACTGCTGACACTGCCTTTACTCCGAGTAATATAATATTTGTTTGTACTCCGAATACTTATTGTACTCGAGGATACGTACTGCTCATATTGTACTCGGAGTATTTGGTTTTTCAGCACCGCTCGTAATCCAAGTACTTCGAGTATTTTGGCCACCAGTCTCAGTACTCTGAGTACGAAAAATATTCGATATTCCGAGTATACTCGGAATATATATCGAGTATACTCGGACCATCTGTGACATATCGCTGCAATCGAAATAACGCAGCACGTCTCACAACTTACAACGCCCAGATGACAAAATCCGACGAGAGTAGACGAGAGGAAAGGTATGTGCCGGCAGTGATGGCAGTGATGTCGGAATTCGTCATTTGTTTGCTGTCGGGCGAATCATGTTTGCCGTAAGCACTGTGATTGGCCGACGCGATTACCGTGTTAGTCATGAACGTTCGTCATAAGTCGCACCCCCATGTCTGGAGCAATCCCACGGTAGCGGTACCAGTTTTTGGCTCAATATATATGTTCTGACCCGCTGAGCTTCTCACGCGAGTAACCACCGGATACAGCAGTACCACTATTAGTTTTATACTGGTACGTTTGTTTTTGCACTATTAATACTGCATTGGAAGTTTTGATCGGGTCGCGCGAAGGCATGTCTCCGAGGTCATGCTTCGGGTGCGATATTGAGCTCCTCGCGCGAGGAGCTAATAAAATTCTGCTGCGTACGCCCCTACCGTGGGATGAGTCTCTGGTGTGTCTGATCGTGCGAATACGTACGTACGTGCTATTTGTGTAACTGGAAAATGCGGCGTGATTTACGGGTTTCCCGAAGAAGGTGTTTTGGTACAAATATCATCTGAGTACTTTTTGGAATCCTGGGACGAGGGGGTGAAGTCCCCTCCGTTCACTCCTTCTTCTCTTTGGTGGTTTCGAATGTACATCTGGTTCAACATCTTCTATCTCGCCTGATGGCAACCTCCACCCTCTCATCACCCTAACGCACCCGGTGCAAGAGTTGACGAGTTGACCCATTTTGCCGGAAGTGCCAAATCCCCTAATTGCACAAGCCATACGTTTCTATATGAAACCCTGCATTTTTGCTTTTCCTGGGCGCCGTATTAGGACTCCGAGCTTGCGCTGTGGCCCTGCGAGCTGTGCTGCTCCAGCACTGCCGAGGCGCTACAGCACACGCCAAAATAATGACATAAAACCAGATACATTAAGGAAAACAAAAGACAATACCATGGGTATTAATTCACAGCAGTATAATATGTGCACTTTGACCGTACCCGGCGGTGACGTTTTATAAAGAGCAGTGGCCAAAATCGGGTATACCCGATGGGTTTGTGGCCAAAACAGGGTACCATTGTGTTTTAGTGACCGCGACGACCCCAGGGCGCCATCTCATTGGCCAGCGCAGGCCACCACCCGACGCTGGCCACAAACCCATCGGGTATACCCGATTTTGGCTACTCACCCCCCAAGAGGTACCCGATCGTCCCCTGTTTTGCAGAAATTACGCGAAATAAGTCAAAATCTTGTTTTTTGCCGTAATACGCGAAATCACGAAGTATCTCAACCGAAATCCGACATCACAGCAGTATTTCACCGTACAAAAATGAGGATGATATTGTAAGAATGTGTAACAGGTAACAGGTGCGTATGAAAAAAAGTAGACTTCGTATATTTAAACGTATTGCACGTATCGTAATTATTATTATCTTTGCCATCCGACAATGTGCAGCATGAGCTTCAACATTGGTCACTCATAACATTCCCGAAAGCAGAAAACCACGGAAACCAAGAAAAACCTATGCGCAAAGTCTAACCTCCTTCTATGTCTACTTCCCGCCCAGAATTATCTACAATAATACTCCATCTGTTGTCCTTGCTCCCTCCTTTTTCCCAATATGCACTCTTCACGTTCTATTCTTAAGTCCTAAGCCGCATCCAAGCTCCATCCCCACGCCATCGGTGTGGGTCTGTCACTGCTCCTCCTCGCTTGCTGGCGGTCCATGAGTTGGAGTTTGAACCACGATACCCTCCTAGAAATGGCGACCTGTGTGGTCACCGAAACGACTTGCAATAAGCGTTCTTTCACCGCAATTGTACACACAGGCAGTAGTACCAGGTACGTTTACGTCGTACCTGGTACGTACACATGGCCTTATATGTATCGTACTCGGTAGTACATACCGTCTTACATGCCGTACATGTTAACATATAGTATCAAGGTAGTCTATCAAATGTCGATTTCCTTGTGATATTGCCCCAGCGTTGAATTATTATTAGGTCGCCGTGCTTGGGCTGACCAAGATGTAGAATTCTTCCGCAGCAGATAGATCGATAGACCGCAGGTATCGATCGCAGCGTTATTTCATCGGGGAACCTAAGCGGTGAACGCGCCTGGTGTCATCGAAACCACGAAATCTACAGGGTTCTTTACGGTGCGGGTTTTCCTATCGGTTCGGTGCGGTTCGGTGCGGTTAACCGCACCACAGCGGTTATGAACGGTTTTCCCTACGGGGATTGGAACCGCACCGTAGCAAAACCCGTTCAACGGGGAACCGCACCGAACCGCACCGAACCGCACCGTAGGATGTATCACAGCACCGAACCGCACCGTAGGATTTACTAGATCTAAAAAACCGCACCGAACCGCACCGTAGGATTTCTGATTTTTGAAAACCGCACCGAACCGCACCGTAGGATGCATGGAAAAACCGAACCGCACCGTTGCATTTACGATTTCGGAAAACCGCACCGAACCGCACCGTAGGATTCCTGATTTCTGAAAACCGCACCGAACCGCACCGTAGGATTCCTGATTTAAGAAAACCGCACACCGAACCGCACCGTAGGATGCATGAAAAAACCGATCCGCACCGTTGCATTTACGATTTCGGAAAACCGCACCGAACCGCACCGTAGGATTCCTGATTTCGGAAAACCGCACCGAACCGCACCGTAGGATGCACGAAAAAACCGACCCGCACCGTAGGATTTACAATATCGGATAACCGCACCGAACCGCACCGTAAGATTTCCGCTTTCTGAAAACCGCACCGAACCGGACCGTAGGATTTTCGAAAAAAAAACCGCACCGTGCACGGACGGTTAACCGTAAAGAACCCTGGAAATTTATTACATGCGCCACTGTTTGCGCGAATTACTGTACGTATGCACCTCCTGTTTGGTACTGGTATACTACTAATAGGCCAAATGCCTAAATCTGGTATACCTACCTGGTCCCTTTTCAGCCAAAATCAGGTATATACTGAAACCAAGTAAAAAACGCACGCCAAGAGCGGGGTTTTTCAGGACTTGTTAGCTAGGGAAAATTACAAAATCAGGTATACCTGATCCATTTGAGCGAAAATAAGGTATTTCCTGAAATCAAGTAAAAACCGCACGCCACGAGCCGTGTTTTCAGGACTCTTTGTCGGTGACGAGAAATACGTCGATGTAAATATATATATATTGTTGTTGTTGTTGTTGTTGTTGTTGTTATTGTTGTTGTTGTTGTTGTTGTTGTTGTTGTTGTTGTTGTTGTTGTTGTTGTTGTTGTTGTTGTTGTTGCTGTTGTCTTCACATTAAACCCGTTCTTTCTACTCAACCACGTCAGTACACCCAGTGCCTGTCCTGATTCCCAGTCCTAGAGAGATACAAATTCTGTGGTCACAGACTGTGAAACAGAGAAAAACCAAAACACAGCGACACGAGCCGAACCAAAAAATAAGAACAAAAAAGACAAATAAACAAATTCTGAAATGAAACATAATACAAATGATGCAGGGAGACAGAAGCGCCCCTAGACGAAAAGCACACGTGCCCAAGAGGAACATATAACTGCTGCACGGGCGAGGCAGCACGAAAAAAGAGAGAGACACCGGCATAGGGTGGAAACAAAGGGAGAAGCAAGGCAAAAAAAGCAAGAAAGAAGACACGAGAGAGGAAAAGAGAAAATAGTTATCAAGGCAAGCTCAAGGCGATGGTAACAACAAGTTCCCGTCTCTGCTATAAAAACTGATACGGGGACCATGTCACACCTTTTGTCATCTCATTCCCACTCTAAAAACAAAAACGGTGTCAAGAGTCGATACTACCTCTGCGCGCCCCCCCCAGTGAACACATCAACAGGAAACAAATAATAGAATTCAAGGACTAGTCGAGCCGATATCTGGCCACACGATCTACCATTTCGTTTCTGCATTCGTCGACAGCTGTATCAGTACGGCCGCCCCTCCCCCCCCCCCCCCCTCTCCTGGTCGCCTCTCTTGGCGTCCTCAGCTGTATGCCGTAGCCAGCTCCTCTCCGCTTCGGCCCTGTGCCACCTCGCCATGAAATGGTCCGCCGCCTCGCCAACCCCCCGATACCACACCCCCCTCTTTTTTGCCGCCCTCGGCCATAGTAACGTCTCTGCTCCGAACAGTAAAGGGGAGCTTTCTGTGGAGCCCTCTGTCGCTCGAAAAACCCTGAGGTCATCTGCTAGACATTGTGCCCAGTTCTTTTCTGGTCGGCCAGGCCCCGGGTTCGTCCCACCGGCGATCGTCCCAAACATCACCCGCCTGGTCAGCCGCTCATTGGTCGTGCGCTGTACGCCCCCCGCAAAGAGGAGGCGTCGTTTGCGGATGGTCGTCTCAACGCTCTCGCATTGTGCCTTCTTGAGAGCCTTGGCGTACGACATGAGATGGTCGGTGCGTTGTCGGCGCTGGAAACCAATGAGCCGTAGGAGGAATTTGTGGTGTGCCGTTCGGAGCTCAGCGAAGTGCTCCTGGCCAAGGGCCCACGTCACACACCCGTACAGCAGTGTCTCCATCACCTCGGCCTTTAGCATGCGCACCTTTAAAGTGAACGGGGCATCCTCCATATCGTACAGCTAGCATGCCCATGCGAGTCGGATGCGTCGTTTGATCTCTGGCATAATGTCCGCGTTTGTGACGATAAGACCGCCAAGGTACAAGAACTGCATTGTCTGTTTATATCTTTGGCCCGCTGCTTCGATGACGAGCGGTGAGGTCCGGAGTGCTTGGTATATGTATATATATATATCGCCTGAACACTAGAATTATGTTAGATATGATGCGTGTGCCCTCCAAACTCTTGATCATTTTTTACTCTTTCTATAAACACGAGTATTCGTATCTGTCGTACGTATGTATGCTTTCATTACGTTCGTAACCACGCTCACTCCAACAGCGAGTACATCTGTACTGTTGTACTAGGCATTATGTATATAGTAGCCACATTGATTGATAGCATCCAAAAAAAACATGGGGGTTCATTTGAGATTGAAGTGCTCGCTTTCCGTACAGTATCAGAACGCAGCAGGTCAGCAAGCCGCACAAGAAACAATAGCGGGAAGCGGAAAGAGTCCTCGTGCGGAGTAGGAGCCTCATACCAGTACAATTTTGAGAAGAAACCTAGCGCGATAGATATACTACACCAGCCAGATACCTCTTGCGCCAGGGCAAGAGTACTTGTCGCGCCCTCCCCCGTTGCCAGTTCTAAAGCCTCGAACATCCTCGAGCAACCGCTCGCACACGGCGGCACGAAGCCCCTTTGCTGTACATACTATAAAGGGTATTTGACAAAAATGGGGACACCCCCCCTATATCGTGACAAAAAGGGGGATATCGGTTTTCGCCGCCGGGTACGCCCATGTACTCTGTCAAGTCGACTCGAAATTAAAACCTGATGTGTTTGCCACACTCACAGGGCATCTCCCTACCTCCCACGGCGTTTTCTATTTTGTTTTTCATATGTTTAGCGGGTGAACGAGAGGGACCAAAAGGGGGGTGTGAGCATATCCCCCTTTTTGTCATGCCTACGCGAGGGTATCCCCCCTTTCATCTACAAAGTTTGGAAAAGTCCCCCTTTTTCCGTAACGTCCCCCTTTTTGCCACGTTGCGGAGAGATATCCCCCTTTCTGGGTAAAGAAGACCACGGGTAAGTGACCGCTCCATGTTCTGGTTGTTGTGGCACGCCCAACAGACGACGTCTAACGTCAAAAGGATCAACGACCCACACCCGCCAAACGTGGTGAGCACATCAGCACACGTGATGTGCGTGTCACACCGGATGATTCCGCGAGTACTGCCTGCAAACCATATATGATATAAGGTCCTGTGACACTCACATCTGGTTCAGAATCAATCGTGGTTTCCAGGTGTGGCCCTGCAAACCAATGCCTTACATTGGCTGGCGCCCTGTGCCCTGTGGCCCCCAAAAATCACCAACATCTAATACGAGTATACGTAAATATTACAAGAACGGTGGGAATGAGGAGCGTGACAGACGCCTTCAAGTGGTCAAACTCCTAACTGCATTAAGTTACTGCGTTGGCGGCTCTTCTCTTTTTGCTGTGTTCCTGCAATTAATTGTCATTGATGGGATCGTTTTTTATTCTAAGCGATTTGGGTCAGCACATAAACCTTTTTTTATTGACCGGCAGGTAATTGATGGGTGTGCGTGGTGAGTGAGAGAGTTACTGGGTGGGTGGGCAGTTAGTCCCACAATCACCAACACCACCCACCAACATTTACTGTTAAGCGATGCGTGTCAGCGCAAAAACCTTGTACGAGTACAGAGAAAAATGTAAACAAATAAATCCGAATCATTTCATGATTCGTTTGTGTTGTATTATATTTTTGCTCATATTTTGTAAAATCTGTATCTGGTATCAGGTCGATTGGTCCTTGGGCTGGTAGTCCCACAATCACCAACACCACCCACCAACATTTATTGTTAAGCGATGCGTGTCAACGCAAAAACCTTGTACAGAGAAAAATGCAAACAAAAAAATCTGAATCATTTCAGAATTCGTTTTTGTTGTTAAGTCTATTTGCTCGTATTTCGTAAAATCTGTATCATTTCAGAAATCGTTTTATTGTCTTTGTGTTTTCATTTTTTTGTTTGGCTGGTGTCGTTGGGTTCTCGTACCCGGTACGTTGGCCAAAACAAAACTGCTGCTGTATGTACCAGGCACTGCTGCTGCTG
>MEHQ01000028.1:0-28258 GCA_008828725.1 Saccharina japonica | reverse complement strand
CGGCGTAGGGATAAGCGTGCGTTTTGAACGTGTGTGGGACAATTCTATTTTTTTGTTTGTTTGCATTTATTTGCTCAACTCTAAGTTGCTATGATAAAGTGGGCATCAAAGATCACTTGATTAAAGTATTGTTTTTTGGGCATCAGACGAACTATACATAATATATAGATACCTGATACCTGGATGTATCAATATAGTACGTATCGGAGTTCTTCGCGCGTGAGCCGAAGCTCTCGTACTACGTATACAGCCCGTAGTCAGACCACCATATATATGAGTACGAGAACATCATGGGGAGGATGATCGCTATGCTCCACCTGGTATAGACTTACTACATAGATCTTCTTTGGTTCGGAAGCTTTCCTCGGCATATGTTGGTACCTCACAGCCACTCTCAGCCTCTAATTGCCGAAGCAGAAGTTACTTGCTTTCCGGAGGTTCCCGAGGTTCCGGAGGTTCCCGGCTTTCTGTGTTTTTTTTCTAAAATAGCAATTTCAACTTTTTTACTTTAATTTTTTTTTAAATACGTCAGCTGTGAGTACAACCAATTGAATGGTTGAAACTTTCCTGAATTTTTTATAGAAAATATCAATACTAACATCATTTCATCCATACTCAAATCAAGTCATCCATACTAAGATCAAGTAATTTTTTTTTCCAAGAGTCCCCCAGATGTAAAAATATGGATCTCCAGAACTTCGGTCAGAATCGAAATCGGCCCATAACTTCGCGACTTAGCGGCTTTTACACTAATTTCAAGGTATTGCCTAATTTCAAGATAAAAAGCTCCGAAAAACAAAAATCGAGGGGAAAAATCAGGACCTTCCTCGGGAACGGTTTTCCATCTTGGGAACGTTTCCTGCGGGATTTAGCCACCACGGGAACTCAGGGGTGTTTTTGGACGGGAACTGACCTCCCCGGGAACCCTTCCCGCGGGAAGTAGCCACCACGGGAACTCGCAGGAGTTTTTGTACGGGAACCGGCCACCACGGGAAAAATTCCTGCGGGAACCGGCCACCACGGGAAATCTTCCCGCGGGAAGTAGCCACCAGGATAATTCACGGGACTTTTGTAAGCACCCACCACGGGAAGTCACGGGACGCGAATGAGCCACCGTGACTGTTGAAGGTGTTGTGGGACATTGCATGATGCGCAGACATATTAAATAATAGCGTCCAAGAGAAATGTAAAAACTTTATACATGATGCACAGGGATCCATTTGGAACATTTCCGGGGATGCCCAGGGGATACCCGGATAACAGCCCCGGTTTTTCGTTCGTTTTTTTTCCGAGTGTTGGTGCGTGATTGAACTGAACCAAGTGTATAATTGTTTAAACATTAAAAAAAAAATGAGCAAAACAAAAACACACACACACCAAAAATCTACAATCGACGTATATATGAATACGCTGATCGGACTCTTATAATTTTATCTTTTATCTTTGAAATATTTGTTACGTATTATTTAATATTTATGATCCTTATTAATAATTAATACATTATTACATTAATAGGTATGTAACTTGGTAGACAAAATTGTAATTTTATTTTGAATTTTGATTTCTTAGTTTTATTTTATTGATGTATTTTTGTATTTTTAATTTTCAATATTTTTCAATATTTTTTATTATTTAAATATTTTATATGGGACTCTTGGTGCCAGTATAATATACCGGGTTTAATATAACTTGATATATATATTGTTTAATATAACATTTACAAAATTACAAATTATATTCCATAGTTTCATGTCATTTCAGACCTCGAACTGCTGTACGTAAGAATATAAAAAATTAGTATTATTAATGGAGCTCAGCAAATCGTCAGTTCTCCACGCTCGGGCCATTTGCATATCTCAGGAAAACCTGACTTCTCGACGCTCGTGCCTGCGCTCTTACCCCCCGCCGTGATGAATTATTGAAATTTTACATCCAAGTTCTTCTAGTGTTTATCCACTTACGATACGCGTTTGTCCCTTGGCATCGTAATTGCGGACCTTAACATTATTCCTCTCGCCGGCGGCTGGGCCGACGGCGATGTTCCCTTGTACTATCTATTATATATAGTTCGTCTGATGCCCAAAAAACAATACTTTAATCAAGTGATCTTTGATGCCCACTTTATCATAGCAACTTAGAGTGGAGTAAATGCAAAAGCAAATGTAAACACAAAATCTCTCACACACGTTCAAAACGCACGCTTCTCCCTACGCCGGCATGCCCGGCACCGTCTTCTTACTGCAAGCTGGCATGCTGTAGTACAACTCGTACGTGCGCCGTGCTTGTCGTCGTGGCCACAGCGATTCGCGGCTGCTTTACGTTCGAGTATTGTATCCAGCAGTGCGGTTGCTACTTTTAACCTTTGCTGACATTGTATCGTGCATCCTTGTTCTGGTTGTACTCGTATCGTATGATACGTACGTCGCCTTCTGGTCAACGTGCGCGACAAAAGCACCACCGCTTTAGAAACGGACGGGATCTCTGAAGGCCTCTAGATAACATCCCCTCCTCCTGCCTCTGCTCGTGTTCAAAGCCGTCCCGAGTTCGCGAAGCTTGGTCATGATGCATGGGCCTACTTACCAGAGATCTTATGAACAGGATGACTCGGTGATACTTGCATGGGAGGTCGTACTCGTATCGTATGATTCGTACGTCGCCTTCTGGTCAACGTGCGCGACGAAAGCACCACTGCTTTAGAAACGGACGGGGTGTTTGAAGGCCCCTAGATAACATCCCCTCCTCCTGCCTCTGCTCGTGTTCAAAGCCGTCCCGAGTTCGCGAAGCTTGGTCATGCTGCATGGGCCTACTTACCAGAGATCTTATGAACAGAGTGACATCGTGATACTTGCATGGGAGATCCTTACGGTGATCTCCGACAATATGTTACCGGGCACTTCCTATGTATGTGCAGGTACGAGTATACGAGTTCAAATACGTAAGACAGAGAGCACTTTCCCGTGCCGCACTGGTGATGATACTCGTATACGTACTGATGATGTATCACAGCAGACAGTGTCGATTTGACGTAATACATGTATTATATGTGTGTTGTCTGGTATGTACGAAGCTGGTATCAACTACGACGTATGTGCGTCGTATATACGTACGAGTATACTTGACGTATTATATTTGTTGTTTGGTATCCACGACCCGGCTCTAAAAGCAAGACAATGTGTGTTACCGCGCACTTCGTTGTACACATGAGTATGTAAGACAGCACGGCACTCTTTCGTACACTGGCGACGGTGACTGTTCACCCTAGCCAAGGCCAGTCATTGAGCAAGGACGTTTGTATTTACGCAGGGATGTGTTCATGCACGGATGCTCATGCTCGTATGTTGGCCTATATCTAGAGTTCGGAAATCCGCCGACATCTATCTATCACTAGGGAATAAGAGGCCCTCCCGCCCCCACGGCGGTAGGGCCATTAAATCAAGTAGTAATGGAGATGATAAGGGCTCAAATTAAAAATAAAATGCAGGAATAAATAGGAAACAAACTGACTGCGAATATTCCACAGATGCTCCGAGTACTTTGGAGTAAAGTAAGAAGTATTGGAGATAAAATAATTCAGGTACTTCGTCTACACGGAGTATTTCGGGGTTCGATACTCCGGGATACTGCTCGTGTTCGGAGTATTTCAGGTATGAACACTCTCGATACTGCTAGTACTCGAATATTTCGGGGTCCGATACTGCGGGTACTCCTTTTACTCCCGAGTATTTGGGGCTTCAGTACTGCTCATACTCCAAGTACTCCGAGTATTCAGGCCGCCAGTACTCTAATACTCTTAAGTACTCGAAGTACGAAATGTACTCGATACTCGGAGTATACTCGGAGTGTGAAGTACGTAAGGAGCATTTTGCATCATTTTAAAGACTCGGCCGTCATTCCTCCCAGGTTCTAGGAGCATGCGACTGGCGTTTATAGCATTTCAAAATTCACAGATGCTCCCATTACCTCGGAGTATAATTAGAGTATTTTCGAGAAAAACATATTTTAGGTACTTCGTGTACTCGCAGTATTTCGGTGTCCAATACTCTCGATATTCGGGAGTACTCCGAGTAATTCGGATGTTTTTACTCAAGTACTGCTTGTACTCGAGGATAAGCGAGGATAAGCACTGCTCATACTCCCAGTACTCGGAGTGTTTGGGCCTTCAGTACTGCTCATACTTCAAGTACTCCGAGTATGTAGGCTATCAGTACTCTAATACGTACGTACGTATATATGATAGATATAAATACGCACTGCTGCAGCAGCCTTTTTCGTACGTACGTATATACAACAGGCACATTGTATGTACGTACGTACGTACGTGCACAGACAGCATGATGCAGGCTCATGAGAATGCCACATGAGCATGCCACCTGAGCATCGCTGAACGTCATGTATCGACGAAGAGCTATGATTGTGTCTCGAGTAGGGATGTACATCAACTCATAATCACGTGTTGATTATGATTATTTTTGGTGATTAAATTTAATCACGTGATGTGATTAATTCTTGTTGATTGTTGATTATAAATCAACTAGTGATGATTAGTTGATTCTTGAACATAATCATGATTAGTTGATTATTTTTGAATAAAAAAGGGGCGTTTTGTGATGTAACCGTAAAAAAAAATCTTCCCGGCGCACATTGCCACAAATTAACTAATCAGTGATTAGTTGATTATTGAAATTAATCATGATTAGTTGATTATTTTTGGATCAAAAAGAGGCGTTTTGTGGTGTAACCGTGAAAACCATCAACAATCAACCGATAATCATGATTATTAATCACATCATCGTGTAGTTGATTGTGTTGATATTAATCAACTAATCATGATTAAATGAACACGATTTGGACAAATTAATCAACAATCAAATCAACCCCGAAAAAGAGTTGATGTACATCCCTAGTCTCGAGGCACCTACTAGCTTGGTATATGTGATTCCTGGTATCATATTATTGCGCCGCATTCGACAAAATGGTCTATTTCTTGCCATCCCTTCGAGAGTGATCGAGATTTGTTGCAAAACCAAAACCAGCAAACACAACCACCACCACCAACAGCAGCGACACATTTCTGCTGCTACTGGTGCTCAGCTGGTGGTGGTGGTGGTGGTGGTGGCGGCGGTGCTTGACTTGAGGACAGTTGCTGGTGCTCTCTGGTACCTGCTACCTGGTACCTGGTATGCGGTGGAATACGATACGAGTAGGCGACCAAAGCGGGGATGGACGATACAATCTACCGCACTGCTGCAATACTCGTACGTAGAGCAGCCACGAATCGATGTGGCCATGGCGACAAGCACGGCGCACGTGCGAGTTGTACTACAGTATGCCAGCCTGCGACGTAAGAAGACGGTGCCGGGCATATGCCGGCGTAGGGAGAAGCGTGCTTTGAATGTGTGGGAGAAAAAAATGGATGTTTTTTTTTGTTTGCTTTTGCTCCATTCTAAGTTGCTATGATAAAGTGGGCATCAAAGATCACTTGATTAAAGTATTGTTTTTTGGGCATCAGACGAACTATATATAATAGATAGATATATAGTTTGTCTGATGCCCAAAAAACAATATTTTAATCAAGTGATAGATATATAGTTTGTCTGATGCCCAAAAAACAATACTTTAATCTAGTGATCTTTGATGCCCACTTTATCATAGCAACTTAGAGTGGAGCAAATGCAAATGCAAATGTAAAAAACAAATATCCCACACACGTTCAAAACGCACGCTTCTCCCTACGCCGGCATGCCCGGCACCGTCTTCTTACGTTGCAGGCTGGCATGCTGTAGTACAACTCGTACGTGCGCCGTGCTTGTCGTCGTGGCCACAACGATTCGCGGCTGCCCTACGTACGAGTATTGCATGCAGCAGTGCGGTTCCTACTTTTAACCTTTGCTGAGATTGTATCGTTCATCTTCGCTCTGGTCGTCGTACTCGTATCGTATGATACGTACGTCGCCTTCTGGTCACCGTGCGCGACGAAAGCACCACTGCTTTAGAAACGGACGGGATCTCTGAAGGCCTCTAGATAACATCCCCTCCTCCTGCCTCTGCTCGTGTTCAAAGCCGTCCCGAGTTCGCGAAGCTTGGTCATGTTGCTTGGGCCTACTCACCAGAGATCTTATGAACAGGGCGACTTGGTGATACTTGCATGGGAGATACTTACGGTGATTTCCGACAATATGTTACCGGGCACTTCCCATATATGTAGGTACGAGTACACGAGTTCATATACATAAGACAGAGCACTCTCCCGTGCCACACTGGTGATGGTACTCGTATACCTACTGATGATGTATCACAGCAGAGACAGTGTCGAGTTGACGTATGTATTATAGGTGTGTTGTCTGGTAAGTGCGAACCTGGTATCAACTACGTACGTATCCGCGTCGTATATACGTACGAGTATACTTGACGTTTTATACCTGCTATGTGTTGTTATTTTGTATCCACGACCCGGCTCCAAGAGCAAGACAATGTGTGTTACCAGGCACTGCGTATGCATGTGCAGGTATACGAGTATATACATATATACACGAGTACGTAAGACATCACATCACTCTCTCGTACACTGGCGACGGTGACTGTTCACCCTAGCCAAGGCCAGTCGTTGAGCAAGATCGTTTATATTTACGCAGGGGTGTGTTCATGCACGGATGCTCATACTCGTATGTTGGCCTATATCTAGAGTCCGGAAATCTGCCGACATTATAATATTGACAACCGAGGATAGGTTTGCCCCTACACGCTTTGTGCTAGAGCTGTCGACGTTGTTTACTCTTCTTTAATTCCGGAGTTATTAGATTGACAGTCTTGTCTTCTCCTGTCTTCTTCAGCGTATTATATCTTATCATTATGCTCATCATCTTTGCCATCCGACAATGTACAGCATGAGCTTCAGTGTTGACCACTCATAACAACCCCGAAAGCAGAAAACCACGGAAACAAAGGAAACCTACGTACGAGTATGCGCAAAGTCTAACTGTTTGGCAGCTCTTTTATCTTTGGTTGTGTTCATGCTACGTATCATTGTGATAATATGTTTTTCCCTATGTTCCACTCTGTTATCATTTTACTTTTTTCTTCTTTTTCTCTTGCATGCGCGCGATCACGGGGTTGCTGCATTGCTGCATTATATGATGATCCACGTACACAGCACTAAGCGACTCATCAAAACCATGCAAGCATATGCGCAAAATGGGGGACAAGGGGATTTATGGGTGTGTCTCAACTGTTCTCATTTCCATGCATTATTTGGCTTATACTGGTAGTTATATTGTACATGGCATATTATTAGTGTTACATTTTTGTCTCCCGACAATGTGTACGTAGCCTTATTATTAATAGTGAAAATTACAGGGTTTTTTTACGGTGCGGTTTTCCTTTTTGCCCTCTTGAAAACCGCACCGCACTGCACCGTAGGTTTTGCGATTTCGGAAAACCGCACCGAACCGCACCGCAGGAAACAAAATATAAACAAACCGCACCGTAGGGTTCACGACATCTGAAAACCGCACCGAACCGCACCGTAGCATTACCGATTTCTGAAAACCGCACCGAACCGCACCGTAGGATGCATGAAAAAAACGAACCGCACCGTAAGATTTTCAAAATTTGAAAACAGCACCGAACCGCACCGTAAGATTCCCGATTTCTGAATACCGCACCGAACCGCACCGTAGGATTCCTGATTTCTAAAAACCACACCGAACCGTAGCGTAGGATTCCTGATTTCTAGAAACCGCACCGAACCGCACCGTAGGATGCATGAAAAAACCGAACCGCACCGTGGGATTCCCAATATCGGATAACCGCACCGAACCGCACCCCAATATCTTTGCTTTCTAAAAACCACACCGAACCGGACCGTAGGATTTTCGAAGAAAAAAAACGCACCGTGCACGGACGGTTAATCGTAAAGAACCCTGGAAAAATACTGCTGCTGTGTGCCAACATGATTCGCCCAGGCCCCAATAAGTCCACACCTAAAACGGTGATTTGCAACCGCCGAATACTACGAAAACCAGGTGCTCACCTCCATGTTCAATAAGCCCTACACCTTCAACCTCCTCCCCGTTGACTTCCGAGGGAGCATCGAGCTACAACCCTCTCCATATGATTTCCTTGTTTGCAGCTGCTACTTTATGATGTCTATCCTGCCTTGAGATAAAAACAAGCAATCCTTCGATACGTTTGCCCAAAGAATCCCATCCCAAATATTCATGACATCCGACAATGTGTAGCATGAGCTTCAACTTTCATAACTCATAAGCACCCGAAATAACAAAACAACGGAAATAAAAGTAGCGTCCTTCCTATTGAGTCATTATTTTTAATACGAGCCGCTCACACTTGTGGCCCTACCGCCGTGGGGGCGGAGGGGCCTCTTTTTCCCTAGTTACATTAATAGTAGTTGTTTTTTTATTATCTGGCCCTGTCATCTGTAGAGCAGATTCGAGAAGGTCGGTACATGCATGCATGCTGCTACAGGTACAACAACACTACTGATTGCTGCTGCTGCTGCTGTGCGCTTTCCGTGAGCAGTCGAAAGCACAGCAGGTCTACGATTGACAAGGTAAGGCGCTGCATATACATACCACTGGGTTATTACAACGAAGCTAATTAATGAGAAAAAAACAACCCCTCTGTCTACAATAAATCAGCACGATATCTATCCATCTCGTTAGGGGTTACCGGTTCACGGCGGACCTTCTATAGCCCCGCACACCAAAACCAAGGTATTTTCGACCCGCACGCAAAGAGCAACACACGTGGCCATTCGGCTAACCTTGAAGCACCCTTAGCGGTGACATACCTTGTCAGAGACCTTGTGAGCGACATTGCTAGGCCGCCAATACCGGTAAAGTGACAAAAAATAGCCGCCCAAGATCCAAAACTGGAGTCTTCTGGGTTCATGCGGTGCACTCGTTCCAACAGCGTCTGTAGTCACAATTAGTCGTCGAAAACATTTTACTTTTTTCTTTTGAAATTTTCAAGACTTGTCCGAATAAGTTACTTGATTAAAGCATTACTTTTTCCATGTCGGAAAAAAGAAATGGGAAAAACAACACGTAAATGCCACCTTGAACCAAATAAATGAGTATGTTGTTTTCACCCCAGTGCAATAGTTCCAATAGTGTCTATAGTCACAATTAATCGTTGGGGGAAAAATGTCGGGAGTTTTTTTTTTGTGAGAATGCCAAGACTTGGTCGAAAAAGTTACTTGATTAAAGTATCACTTTTTCCAACTCTGAATTTTGTTTTTTGAAAAAGCAAGACGTAAATGCCACCTTGAACCATAACTGGAGTATGTAGGTTTCACTCCAGTGTGTGACGTGATGACCGAATAGGGACGATGATAGAAGGGAATGGAAAACGCTGGGATCGTTGCTGAACTTGGAAGCAAGCTTCTTCTTCAATATGGAAAGACCTCTTGTTATTATTAACCTCTGTAGAGTGCAGACTAGGTGAGAGACAAAAGCCTGGATGACGAAGGGAAGAATGAGAAGTGACCTAAGGAGGGGGGGGAGGGTGCGAGAGCCTCTTCCAGGCTCTCGGGCCCTCTTCTCCAATGGCCCGTAAGTCGGGCTGTTACAAACCCCCGCCAATAATAGAATTCCGTAACTCTGCTAGATCTACTTCTCTAAGTCTACTGTCTGTCCGCTTATGGGAATGTTTTCATATAAGAACATTCCTATATGCTTTATGAGAACTTCTCTAATTCTTATCGGGAGGTCCGACATTAAGGAACGTTCTAGTGGTTTAAAACGTTCTTCTAGCCCTGACTGGCCTACCAAAGAGAACACGCGAACAATATTTGCAGTGTCCCATCTATAGCTTCAAGGCACCACATCACATTAGCCCACCCTGAATAGTCGTATATGCAGACCACACGATGGTCAATGGATGATGACAAAGTTCATCCTAAAAGACGAAGAGAGGGGGGTCGAAGATTATTCAAAACAATAAAAAATGAGGCTATAGATTCTCCCACACCTCGTAGTGAGGCCTGACCATCACGGATGGGGTCATCGACAGAAGCGACCGCTGAGGGAGGGGTCATGACCAAAACAGGAACAGCAGGGGGTCGAAATCAAGACAAAGCAGGCACAATAAACCCGAAACGAAGCTAAAAAGGTACCAAGACAAATGTAGAAGAAAGCGAGACTCAGGGTACAGCCGTATGTGCGGGGGCTCATATGTCCAGGGGTCTTAAAGATCCTGAGGGAGAAACGAATGCGAGGCTGATCATTGAGTCCTGGTGGAAGCGATGGAGGCTACTTAGCATGGAACACAAAACACAGTCCAGAGGGGTATCGCAGGGATAACTACTCGCTATGGTCGAAGCGATCCGAAGGACAAACAAGATACAGAAGTCGAATCCAAAACAAAAACATGATGCATAAGGCGAAGGGGGGCACGGTAAGACTACCTTGGAAATTTCTGAGACTATAACCAAGGGGCTGACGGGTCCGAAGAATGGAGTGAACATCGTGCCACTATGAAGTGGCCAAGTATTAGAGGAGCAACGCTAGTAAGCGCAGCAAGGGGAGCCAGTCAGAGCCAGTGCACTAAATGAATCGCCAGAAATAATATACCCGGATGTCTAGACCGAAGTCGACTAGTTCGACGTGGACGAAATGTGTTCCTACCGTATAACACGCACATAAGTCAGCTATGGTAGCTACATGGGAGCGGAACCGGTCGCGGGAAAAAAACGCGTTGGCAGGTGGTGGAAACGCGAAGAACCAATAGCAAAGATATCGCAACAATTGAAGTCCATTGCGGTCCACTTTACTGTGGAACGGACGCACCAACCGTGGGGACGGTAATGTGGTAGTCTGTTAGCCTGCATAAGGGGCCAAGGCAACGGAGATGCAACGCGGGTGGTGGAGGGAAAATACACTAAAACCGAAATCCAGAAAACCGGTGTCGCTATGGTCCAGAGATCTTATGAAGATGGGGACGGCGAGGCCGGAGATGGGATAGAACTGATATTCCAGAACAAGTAACTCAGAAATAACTCAATGACGCCCGGATTGTAGCTACAAGCACGAGGTGGGCGTTAGCGATGGCGGAGGATTCCGAAGTAAAAACCCAGCACACTAAACTAACGCTTTTCGATCACGGTCCATCTGCCACGGGTTGGGGCAGGTGAGGGCCGTAGTGGATGCCAGAAAATTAAGTAGATGCTACCAAACACAAAACAAAGCAAGCCGAAAAGCGGGGGTACCGCTGGCGGAACACGCCGAAGTTGGAGATAACCCGGAAGAACTAACTACTGTCGCTTATTGAAGACTATCCCAGAAGTTGATTGGATGCCACGTCTAAAAGAACTATTCTATACTACGAAAGTAAAACTATCCCGAACCAAGAACGCGAAGGTATCTGAAGGCTAACTAGGGGGGGGCTGAGGCGATGGGGGTTCCACGGGGCGTGTCTGTGCTCCGCAGTACCCCACGGGCTATGCTTCCAGTCTCATGGCGTTCTAAACACCACGATCCAGAGATGGCGTTCCGGGCAGTAGTGTAGCGGGCACGCTGAAGGTCGATCTTGATGGGGCCGGGGTCGTCCAGGAAACGGATGATGTAGGAACCGTCCGGGGAAGAGTCCGGGGGGCTGTCCGAAGAGGTGTCCAAGGGCGCGCGGTGGGCAATTTTGCCAAGCCACCAGAGGCCGTCGCGCGCCTTGTACCAAACGTGTGCCCCAGAGGGGAGAGTGGTTGAACTGAAGTTGCGGAGCCAGAGGTCGCGGGAGACCAGGGAGTAGCCGGGAGCGATAAACATTTGGCCTTGCGACCGTGAGAGTTCCCGGTGTGCGGCACCGATGCGTA
Organism: Saccharina japonica; assembly: GCA_008828725.1. Taxonomy (NCBI): domain Eukaryota; class Phaeophyceae; order Laminariales; family Laminariaceae; genus Saccharina; species Saccharina japonica. Next base: position 16,431 of record MEHQ01000028.1, on the reverse strand, counting down.
TTTGTCTGTACAAGCGGTTGGCTTGCCGGTGCTGTGACGGGATTCGGGACCAGTAAAGGAGAATATGCCGCCTGAAATGTTGAAGATCCAGTTCCCGTTCCCAGGAGGGGCTGAGAAGTCCGGCCCAGTGGGTCTCGTAGAGGACGGCGATCACCCCGCCGCGACCGCGTACGAGTTGGAGGCCGGTGATCCGCTCGACGTCGAGGCGCTCCGGTGGCGGTGTGACGTCGTCGACCGTGACGTGGTGGGGCGGAGACTTGGCGGCGGAGGCGGTGAGTACGTAGGTGGTGAGGTCCGCAGGCAGGTACTTGGGAAGGTCGGTGGTGTCGTCGGGGCTCCGGCAAGGCTTGCATCGTTTTACGGCGACGCGGGGCTTGAGTCCCGTCCAGGAAGGTCAGAAGGTAGGTCGAGGAAGAGTAGCTTGTCGCGTAGGGGGGGGGCGGTTGTCGGGAATGTCTGAGGCGGGCGCCGGGCCCACGGCGAGGATCTTAAAGGGCTCGTTCCAGTTGAGGGCGAGCTTGGTCTTCAGCACGGTTGCGTCGGTGTCCTTTTTGGCGCCCTGGCGGATGGTGGAGGCGGAGTTGTAGACCCAGGCCCAGCCGCCTACGGTGAAAGGAGGGGAGGCTGAGAGGGCGGCCATGATGGGGGCGTTCCGGCGCTGCAGGCGCGAGGTGGTGATGTGGTAGAGCTCGCGGACGAGGGAGTAGGCGCGTTGTTGTCGTTCGGTGGCGAGGTTGATGTAGGTGAGGTGGTCGCGCTCCAGGCTCTGGTGACCGCCGACGTTGTCGGGTTCGAAGACGGAGAGCGGGAGGCGGGGAAGGCGGCCGATGTGGACTTCGTTGGGTGCAAGCCCGGTGGCGGCGTTCACGGAGTTGTTGTAGGCCGAAGAGACGTGCGGCAGTAGGAGGTTCCAGTCGGTTTGGTCTTCGTTGCCGACCATGGAGAGCATCTGGGCCAGGACGTGGTTGACGCGCTCGACGCCGCCGTTGGTGCAGGGGTGGTAGGCGCTGGTGTTGACCTTGTTGACGCCAAGGCGGTCGTAGACGGCGCGGGCGAGCTTCGACGTAAACTGTAGGCCGTTGTCCGAGAGGAGTGTCACTGGACACCCCCAAAGGGTGATGTACTTGTCGATGAAGATGTCGGCGGTGCCGGCGGCCGTGAACTGAGCTGCGGAGACAGCGAACATGTCGGCGCGGCGGCTGAAACGGTCGGTGAAAAGTAGGATGTGGACGTTTCCGCGTGGGGTGAGGGGCAAGGGGCCGAAGTAATCGACGCTGACGGTGATGCCAGGGCCGTTGGGTAAAGGGAGGGAGAGGATGGGCCACCGGATGGTTTGTCGGGATGTCTTGCGGGCCTGGCACATGAGGCAGCGGCGTATCCACCAGCGGGCGGAAACGTCCATTCCGACCCACCAGAAGAAACGTGCCATCATGCGCACCGTTCGTGTAACTCCCAGGTGTAGGGAAGTAGTGGCGTGGCATGTCTGTAGGACCCAGGGGCGCATCAGCATCGGGACGTAGATGCGCGGGGTGGGTGGAGGGGGGTTGGGTGGTCGTTGTACCAGAAGGGCGGTGTCGTCGTCGGTGCGGTGGAGTGTACTTTTGGCGGCCAGGGCGAGAACGTTTGAGAGTTGTGGACGCAGAGCCGAGGGGATAAAGTCCAGAAGGTCTGGTGGTGGCGGTGAAGGGGATCCCAGCGATAGAAAACGGATGACAGCAGAGCATAGGGGCTCAGCACGTTGTTCTCGTGCCCAGTCGCTGGAGGTGCGGTGCTCGATGCGGGCGAGTAGGTGAGGGTCATCGTCGGGTGTGACGTCCGGCTCCGAAGGCGGAACCGGCGACGATGGGGTCGACAGGGAGGGGTTGGTCGGAGGCGTCGGTGGCGCAGGTTGCGCGGGGGCTGTGGCTGAAGGCGGTGTCGTTGAGAGAGGCCTCGGCCGGGCCGTGGCTGGGGGCGCTGACGTGCGACGGGTAGGTGTCGGTGTGTTGGAAGCGGTTGGTTGTGGTCGGCGGCCGAAGCCATAGTCGATGGCGGCTCGGGGGGTTCCCGTGGGAGCGGCGGCGCGATGACGTGTCCAAGAAGAGATAAGGTCCGGAGGAGCTGGGATCGTGGCGCCAATGGTGGACGGCGGCGAGTCGACGGGCGGCCTGGAAGCCGAGCCTGGAGAAGCGCCGGTGTCCACGCCGGCTTTCTCGAGGCACGGAGGCGGTCCGTCGACGGTGCGATGGGCCGAGACAGGCCCGACAAAGGTGTTGGGTAGCGGTGAGGAGCCGGGGCGCTCCAGTCGTGGTCCCAGGAGACGGAAATCGGTGAAGTCGTCGGTGGCGAAAGGGAGGGGCTGGATGGTTGGGATAGGGCGGGAAGGGGGGGGTACGAGCCCACCCAAGCTGATGCCCGGCGTGGATGGTTCGCATGGCATGAAACCGCAGGGGCGTATCAGGTAGATGCCAACGGTGTCGGGACCGGTAAGGCGATTCGGTCCGGTGCGGTCGGCTTCGGTGGCTGGTTGCGGAAGGCGGGAAAGGAAGTCGGCGTTGCCGTTGCTGGTGCCTTTGCGGTACTTGAGGACTAAGGAGTACGTCGAGGGGAACTCAATCCATCGCCTGACGCGAGGGTTATGTTCGCCCACCTTGGCGATGTTCTCCAGCGCCTTGTGGTCCGAGTATATATGGAAGTTCGTGGACCAGAGGTGTCCGCGCAGCCTTTTTATCGCCAAAACGATGCTTCCGCCTCAAGATCGAGGGCGTCCACGAACGTTCGGAGTCGAGGGTCGCGCGGCTGACGTAGATCAGAGGGCGGACGGAGCCGTCGGGCTGCTCTTGCTCCAGCGTGGCGCCGAAGCCGTCGAGGCTGGCGTCGCAGTATAGCCGGAAGGGGCGGGAGTTGTCGGCGACAGCGTCCCAGTCTGGGTAGACCAGGATCGGTGGTTTGGTGAGGTCGCGAAGGATGTCGCGGACGGTGGTCTCCATGGCGGAGGTGAAGTCGAAGGCGGCGCCCTGTTTCAGCAAGGCGTTAATGGGGCGAAGGCGCCGCGAAAGGTTGGGAAGGAACTTGCCGTAGTAGTTGATGCCTCCAAGCAGTGAGCGTACCTGCTTCTTATTTTTCGGCATGGGCATCTTGACGAGGGCGGCGACCTTATCGGAGTTGGGGCTTAAGCCGCCGGCGGTGATGGTGTGGCCCAGACAATCTGTGGTGGTGGCGCCAATTTTGGCCTTGGCAGGGGAAAGGTTCAGGTTGTACTTCCGCAGGTGTGCGAAGGGTGCTCGGATGTTGGTGATGTGATCGGAAGGGGTGGGGTCGAAGACGATGATGTCGTCGAGGTATGCGGCAACGCGTTCCAGACCTTTGATGACCTCGTTGATGACCTTCACGAACCAGCCGGGTGAGGCACTGCTGCCTTGCGGCATAACAAGCCATTCGAATAGCCGGTTGGGGGTGCAGAACGCTGTCAGGGGGATGGTGTCCTTGTCGATGGTTATCTGGTGGAAGGAGGAGACCAGGTCGAACAGGGAAAATATACGGCCTTTGCCCAAGGAGTCCAGGACCTCGTCGACGCGGGGGATTGGGAGCTGTCCGAGGGAGATGATGGCGTTGAGCTTCTTTTAGTGTATGGTGATACGGACGCCATCATCCTTCTTGGGAATGGCGACCATCGGGCTGGAGTATGGCGAGGTGGAATGTTGGATTAGGCCGGCGGCCAGGTATTGGTCGAGGACGGCGTCCGCCTTTTTGGCGAGGATGGGGTTGATCCGGTATGGTCGGGAGGTAACCGGAGCGCTGTCCGGGGGCACGGAAATCTTGAAGGGTATGAGGGAACAGGAGCCGAAGTCGGTCTTGGAGATGGAGAAGACGTCCTGGAACTCGCAGAGGACGTCTCCTAGGTCGTCTATTACCAATGGCGACCATCCAGAACCGTGAAAGTCGAACATGACGTCGCGGAGGTGCAACGGCAGACGGTTCCAGAGGCGCAGGAAGCTCGATCGTTGGTCGGTGTCGAGGCGTGCGAGCAGTTGTGGGCTCGGGGATTTCGGTTCCGGTGGGGGGTCGGTAGGTGGTAGGTCGTCGTTGGCCACAGGGATGTTGTCGTGGAGGGCGTGTACGTTGGGGACGTCGGGGTCCGGGGGAAGGTGTCGCAGGCTGGCCAAGGGCACTTGTACCAGCGGGGAAGAGGAGGTGCCAAGGAGGTCACCTGGCTCAAGGTCGGTTGATCCTGAGAGTGGTATTGTCTGATACCCGTCGGAGACGAATACTGCCGTATCGGAAAGGGGATCCTCGCGGGGGAGCATGTTTACCATGTAATTCCCGGTGAACGCTGGGGCGCCTGACTGACGCACCAGGTTGACCTCGACGGGTGTTGGTGTCGACGACAGCGAGATGGTGTTGGGTCCGGAAAACCGGAGGTGGTAGACGTCGTCGGTAGAACGGTCGTCCGGGATGAAGGCGGCTGCCCCGTTGCGGTCGTGGTGGTGTAGGCCAAGTTCGCCGCGGATGGGCTGATGGGGCTGGTGGGGAAGCGTGGTATACGAGCGTTGCTCGAAGCGCATCCAGCTGTCTCGACCGAGGAGGATGGGGTGCTGCATGGTTCCTGCAGGAACGATGCACGCCCACACTGCAAGTGCGGCCGTAGGGGTTGTGGTCGTGGAGTCCGAGTGCGTAAACTGTATGCTTAGGCGGATGGAGTCGGAGGTGGTGAGGGGAGCCGAAGTGCCAAATCCTCCCCATGAACGAGGAGGGGCGTGTCGTATGCACGCGTCCGAGGCAGAATGGGAAGCCTTCAGGCGATCTACCGCGGCAGCGGTGATGAACGACTGGGGCGAACCCGTGTCGAGCAGGGCTACGAGGCCACAGCGCTTGGTGGCGGTAGGTCCGCTATGCACCAGGACCTTCGTCGTAAATGACGAATCATCGACGGTGAGAACACCACCGTTGAGGCTAGGGCCATGCTCAGGTATCGGTCGTTGGGAGGCAGTCCGGCAGGTTGACGCTGCGGCGGAGACTGCAGAAACCGAGGGGAATTGGCTCACGGGTGGGGGGTCAGGGGTGAAGGGTGGCAGGGGAAGACCGAGCGGGGAAGTTGGCGTGGGTGCCAGGTGGGTAGGGACGCTGGTCTCGTGAATACGGTCGTGGGTGGGTGAAACTCGGGTGGAATGGGTCGGCGATGTGACGAGCGCGGGTGGAGCCGCCGGGACGGGGTCGAGGCGGTCTCTGGGTGCGATGGCCCGGTGATTGGAGCAGGAGGATCTTGCTGTCGTCCGGAACCGCTGATAACCGTAGTTGTCGAAAAATCCTCCAGGTTAGCTATTCCTATTGGACCCTCGGCGAGCGTGTGGGCTGGCCTCGGCAAGGTGCTGGGTGCCAGTGGCCGCGAGGGCTTGTCGCAGGCCCGGGTTGCTCCGATACTTGTGCCAGTTGGCGGAGTAGACGATGCCGTGACGGTGTCGTTCCCAGCATTCCTGATCGAAACCGGTGACGGTTCGACCAAGGGCTTTTTGTGCGGCAGGGTCGGTAGTGGAGCGGATGCGGAGCTCAGTTGCGGTGTCTCCGAAGAGGGCGGCCTTCTTCGCCATCATAATCTGCTCGGCGCAGTTGTATGTGAAACCATCGCAATCGATGTTGCACAGGTACCACTGCGAGAAGATGGATTAGGACTGCCAGAAAAAATGGAAGTTGTCCCGGGATTCCGTGGCTTCGGAATGTAATGGGAGGTGTGTAGAAGGGCTATAGCCCTGAAGCGACATCGGGGATGGAGGCAGATCCGAATGAACGGATCTGTCTGTAATCTCCAAGTGTTCTGGGGGTTCGGTCGGCGGAGCCGGTGAACCGGGAGGGTCCACGGTGGTGCGTGTTCGCGGGGCGGGGATACCCTGGGGGACCCTGTCTCCAAGTACATGGTGGGCAGGGTGAAACTCGCTAGGAGGCGCCATACCTGTTGTGGTCCGTGTCCTCGCGATGCCTGGGGCTTCTGAGGAGTACGGAACAGGGAGCTCAGGGCGGGTCCTGGTCGACGATGGGCGCGAGTCGTCCGTCCTTACGACGGGGCTGTCCCTCGAGCTCAGGGGCAGGTGTGCTGTCAACACGGCGGTAGCTGCACGGATCCCATCATTCGCGGGTCCGAGTCTTCCGCTCGTAGTGCGCACGTCTTGTGACGAGCGCGGGTGGAGCCGCCGGGACGGGGTCGAGGCGGTCTCTGGGTGCGATGGCCCGGTGATTGGAGCAGGAGGATCTTGCTGTCGTCCGGAACCGCTGATAACCGTAGTTGTCGAAAAATCCTCCAGGTTAGCTATTCCTATTGGACCCTCGGCGAGATTTTCGGCAAGCAGCGTTGCGCATCGTGTGAAGACGTCGAGGAGAGCGTCCCAGTTGGGCTCGGCGTCTTGGTCTCCTCTCGCCCACACCTCAAGGCAATCCCTTGGGGAAAAAGGATCAGGGTATGAGTGAGTGGGTGGGGTTGGGTTGGTGGGTGGGGGCCGGTTTGGTGTAGGCCTGACCTATCCGCATGTTTGCGGGAGGGGAAGGTGTGGTAGCGTTCATCTCCGGGGTGTGTACCGTCAGTGCTGTAGGTGTTGGAGTTGGCGCCGAGGTAGCCGCAGCGGCCTCGCTGCGCGGTTGTTTTCCCGGGGAGTGGTGGTTACCGCCGCCGTAGACGCGGCCTTGGTTGCGGCGTCCGTTGTGGGAACGACCGGTGTTGCCGCGGTGGTGGCGGCAGGTGTTGTCGTCGTAGGTGTTCCCGAAGATGGGAGCGGGGGTGTGCAGAGGTGTTAAGAAGGTGGTGCGGGGAAGTCCTGTGTATCTACGCCCGTCGTTGGCGTGGGAACGACGGAGGGATAGGAGAAGGATGTTGGCGGCCTGGACTAAGTCTGCTGAGACGCCTCCCGTGGCGGCGTTGAACAGAGCGATCGCTACCGTCGGGTTGGAACCCGGGGGGGGGACATATCCCACAGATGGTGCGCCGCCGAAGATTCATCGGCGAACGCAGGCTCGCGTGTGCACTTTATGTTGTGCAGCGTGGCACTGATAAGCTCCTACGTAGTCCATGGATTGAAATAGCATGGCCGGCTGGTGTAGGGTCTCGGAAGGCATGAATAGAGCCGGAATTTGGGTAGGTCGTTGCGGGTGTGCGTGGGAGTGCTCCCGATACTGGCTGGGATAGCGAGTTCTTCTGCACCGTTGCGTTCATGGGTGCAGCCGGCTGCACCGTGTGGTTCATGGGTGCCGCCGACTGTACCGTTATGCTCATGGGTGCAGCTGTTGTCGCGTGGCGGGCAGGATTGGTGGCTGGAAAAGAGGGGGTCAGCGAACGCAGAATAGCGCTGATTTCCTCCAGTTGGCGGAGAACTAATCGCCGATTAGCCATCGTCGCTTGATGGGCGGCGAGGTTGTCGCCCGGTGCCGTGGTCCTCGGCACGCTCGACGGGGTGGTCGTCCCCGACGAGGATGCCTCCTGCTTGGGTGTTCCCTCGTCGTGTGTATTGCCCTTTTTCCGATGAGGCAGTCCCGGTGTAGGGGTGATCTCGAGATCCCCCAAGAGGGTGTTGACGTTGAAGGTGTCACCCTGAGTGCGCGGAGGGGCCTTGCGGCGTACCTCATTTCGCGGGACGTGGGGAGCCAGGGATGAGTGTACCAGCCATGCCGGGAAAGGAGATCTGGTCGGCCATGTTGGTGTTGGGGTCCGGGGGGTTAACGCTTGCACTGGAGTAGAGGTAGGTTTGGGTGGAGCCGGGGTGTCGCTGAACTCTCCACTTGGGTTGTCCAGGTGAAGAAGATGGGCAGATCCAGGCTCAGAGTTGGGAAGGGCGGCTATAGCCACCATCAAACCAAGCACAACTCAAAGAAAGAAACCAAAAACTCTACAAACTAAACCGAATACAGAAAAAAAAATAACCAACAGAAATATGTAAATTATGGGGACGTACGGGAGGGAAAGAAATCGTGTGCCACGCGTTTAGTGCCTTATCGTCTCAAATGTCACGGAATACAAGGGGAGTCAAATGCATGGTAAGACTCCGCACTGTAAATCGATGGTAGTCGAGTCTACGTCACTGAGATTATGTTTTTATAAAAATACGAAATTGGGGATTCATTTTGAATATCCCCAAAATTCTCACGAATGATATCAGGTCGTGACAGATATTGGGCATAGGCAGTGCAAGGCCAGTCGTGCCAGTACAATTGGAAGTACTGGAAACACAGTAGTTTGGCGAGTTTAAAAATATATATATATATGTATGTTTAAAAAACAAATTGCAGCATGCCGGCGCCATTGGTTAGTTGCTTAAAGTATCGGGCGAAAGAAAAACAAAAACGGGGCAGCACCAAGTTTTGGAAACGAGGAATGGCTTATGCCCGCAATTTTGAAGATCGACGCACATATCGGTATTTCGAGGAACCCCAATAATATATGTGAAAACGTGTGGCAATAATTGAAAAAGAAAACTTCTCCCGTTACGTCAAGAAAGTGGATGTGTATCGAGTGTAAAACTCGGGTACATTGTTGCGGCCGTATTTTTGTTTTATTTTATTTTTGGCCAGCGTTTAAGTTCTTGTGTGCGGCCGTATTTCTGTTCTAGCCAGCATTTAACGCTTATTTCGGTGGTAGCTGGTCAAGGAACGGGTCGTGAGCCCTTTTTAAATTTGCGTTGCAATTATCCGATTAGTATGAATGAAAGCATTACTGCTGTTTCATACCAGGATTTATTCGGGCAGCATGTACCTTGTCGACAGAGAATAAAGGGCAAAAGGCGCCCGCAAACAGCAACCATTTACGGCAAGGATTGGACAGTACGTATTTGAACAGTGTAGTCTGTCGACACTAATCGAGACAAAACAAAATAGGAATAAAACAATATAAAAATAAAAAATAACTAAAAAGGACAGCAGTGGTTTTTGACAGCAGTCGCACGTGTTTATTACTAATGGTTGGACAACGATTGTTACTCCGCCGTAACATCTCTACTCGAGATGAAACAACAAACTCTGGAGCACGGGACGATGCGCAGACACTGGAGGCATAGCGTGATAACAACAAGAAAATTATTATAGCGCTACCAGGCTCTTAAATCGCTACGTACATATTGTTGCAGCTCAATTGCAAAATTTTCCACGTGCCAAGCTATTCCCTCTGCGGTGGCCACGCACGATGTTTCGGTGTCTGCGTGTGTGCGCAATTCCTACTGATAATGATTGCAAAACCTACTCAGCCTGCGAACCCCCCAAACATTTTTATCCGGTACGTGCTCTGAGTCGGGCAAAGAAAAACACAACAACTGGCAAAATGACAAGGGGCCGCCATCGGCGTGGTGGAGCCCTTTCTTGTGGTACCTAACTGGGACATACGTATATGTATATACGTTCGTATATACTTGTGTATATTTTCAAGGTAGGGGGGGGGGGCAGTGGATTCTGCTGTATCGTACGAGCAGGTCCATTTCCCGCCGAAAAATAAGAAACACTGACTTTGATAGTACGTGCACTGCTGTACTGCTGTACATAGGTAAGCAAATCCTGTTTAAGCAATGGAAACAAAGAGAAATCTACGGGGCATTGGGTACACGTACTCAAGCCTGAAGCCTTGAACGCTACGCTAAGAAGCAACGTGTTATTATCGCACAAAAATCGGTACGCGTCGGCACTTGTTATATTTAGGAAAAAACAAAAGTCCAGAGAACAACCTGGTGTGGGTATGCTTCAAAAATTAAGGACGCGCGAGGGGGACGTAGTAGAGGGCATACAATTTGCAAGCGTACTAGTCGATCGCATGCATCAAGAGAGCGCGCTCATTACTGAGTCTGGACGGCGGCCGTGTGTGCTTCATGGATAGCCCAACGAGAGGAGCAAGTGACACCTGGTACTACGACTACTACTGCTACTGTTGAGGTACACGCGTGGATCCACACGTCTACACGTCTCATCATATGGTAACTCCTCACAGACAGTGTACGGTTTTATACCATGACATCGAGAGCTGTAAGAGAGAAAACGATCGTAACTAATGGGCTACGAAATGCTCTACTTCGTACCAGGTACTTGGGCTACAGCGCTGCTCGTAGTGAGACTGTACCCTCTACGCGCGGAGAAGCCACTGCCTACAGCACTGAGGAAATCAATGCATGTTGCCTCGCTCACTCGTGTTGTGCTTGTTGGCTACGTGCTACCCTGCTCTACTAAGCTGGAAATAAAATAAAGGTACAAATAAAATGACTTCTTCTATTCAACCATGGGAAATAAAACAGAGGAAAAAAAAAACAATCTCACATAAAGAAGGGAAGTAAAGGCGATCCAAGCTCAGCAGTCCTGTCGTACGACGTCAGGTGAGACGTGTGACGAGTAGAGACGATGATTAATGGGAATGGAAGACGGAGGATCGTTGCTTGAGCTTGGAAGCAAGCTTCTTCTTCGATATGGAAAGACCTCTTGTTATTATTAACCTCTGTAGATGTTGACTAAGTAGAGCCGATGGAAGGCTGGGGAGATGGGGGCCAGGAAGAGAAGTGGGAGAGGTGGCGAGAGTCTGCCTGAGAGCAGACTCTCTAGCTCGACCACTACTGCTCGGGTCGTTACTACAATTCTCATTCTAACTACCCGTTAGTCGGATAGCTGTATTTTCTCTTAAGTCTCCGGGTTTCCCGCTTTTGGGAACAATCCGAATTCCGATATACTTCACATTACGGGAACTTCTCAAATACTACGAATTCCGACAAAAAGGAACTCAAGAACAATCTTTGAGGTGTCGCAAAGCTAAACCATCTATAGCACTGGGGTCCCACATCACAGAATGCTATCGCCGGAAAGAGAACGGCGTATTTGCTCTGTAGAGGGTTAGGGTTAGGATAAGGGGGCGAATCAATTGATTTCAACATTTCAAAGATTCCCCAGCGTTGACCTGCGCGCTGACATTTTAGCGCTTTAGGTATTGATGGTATATCCATCAGGTATGCATGCAGTTTTGTGCAACAACGTCTGTCCTTGTTTCTTTGCCCTTTGCATGACATTCTAAGCCAGTCTGACTCGCGCCTGCTATAGGGGAAGAAGAGCGAATGAGACACACATTTTGAGTAAATTTACGCATGTAACATGGCCAAAATTTTCGCCTCCGGCGGCCCTCCGGGGGCCTTCCGGGGGGCGCACCTCGCCTCCGGCTCCGCGCTGGAACACTAATTATAACCCTGCTACGTACTAGCGGAAATCGCGAGAGCGGGAGTTAGCAAAATTAGATGAAAATCGACGAGCGTTGGGGAGGTGAACACTCTGCGCGATATAAACGAAGGCAAGAACCGTAGTGTAGGAGGCGGGGAGAGGAGCCTACTACTGTGTGACCCCGGATCTGAGTTACGACTACATTAGTAGAGGGGAGAGAGACATAAATGCGAAGATAATTAATGGGATGAAAAAAAAGAAGAAACCAAAAAAGTACGTACGACGTATATACGTATCACACATACATTACTAAGATGCGAAATTGATAGCGAACGGTGTAAACCCCGCGAAAATATCTTGACTAGCGGAAAGCGCGAGAGCGGGAGTTAGCAAAATCTGATAAAAATCGACGAGCGTTGGGAAGGCTGAACACCCTGCGCAATCTAAACGAAGGCAAGGACCGTAGTTTAAGGGAGGAGGGGAGAGGGGCCTACTTTTTGATCCCGGATCTGAGTCACGACTCCAGTAGGGAGGGCGAGAGACAGAAATGCGAAGATAATGAATGGAATTGAAAAAAAAGCAAAAGTACGTATGTATATACGACGTGAATACATACGTATCATAGCATACATTACACAGATAAATTGATAGTGAACCAGGGGCGTAAAAAAAAAGAGAAAACGACACCACACACGTAGGAAGGTCAGAATGAAAAACAAACCGGATGGGCTGTGATCACAGGACGAAATGAGCGAAAACCATTTTTTTTCGTTTTTTGTTCCCTTTTTTAACTTGGTTTTAGAGACCCCCCCCTATTTTGCTTTCGCTCGTGGGGGGGGGGGGGGGGGGTGTACTCATGTCGTGCACGGCCGTAGTCATATGACCATAGACCCTCGCATCCCTACAATGCCGGGACGGAGCGCGTTGGGTTTTCACCAACCAGGCAGACATTGCTTGCACCAAGCGCGAAACGCCGTGAGGTATTGGGCGAGTCGCATGGAGGGTGAGCTGCATCCTGCTAAGAACCGCCTCTGAGGCGGACTTGCATATGGACGACAGCTTCAATGAGTTAATTTAATTTCTGGTGTGGCCACTTCCGGAGACAGCAATGGGTTTTACTATGTAACTGCCTCGCGGATGCCTTACCATATTAACACTACGTGATACGACCATTCCCCTTGTGCGGAGCAAAGGTTCTCCACCCCGCACAAATGATCTACTCGACCGCCAGCTTTGGTGACCGCCAAAAAAAACAAAAACGGCACCCTGGTTGTCTAGCTCACGCAGCGAGTGGCGTGTTTTACAGCGTTGTTGCCAACCGACGCCAACCCAACCTATAAGTATATCATATATTTATATAAGGGAGGGTGGTGTCGAAAACTGTTTTTTTTGTGCGCCCTTGAGTGAACGGTATAAAAAAGGCACGAAGGCTATTCGCAAAGGGTCGCGACTCTATATGGAGCGCGAAGGTAAAATATAAACGAAATTTGGTAGCGAAATTCGATTAGCGTACGGCACGGTACGCGGCGGCGAGGATGAAGCAATGAGCAAAACGGCGAACAGCTTACCGCTCGAACGATTTATAAAAATATACAATTATATCGATATATAGCTCCTAATTTTCTTCCTGTCTCAAACCTTCCCGACCTCTGTCTATGCACCGCGTTGATACATACTTGATTAACCTTTCCCGATTCTCTCTTTCAATCATGCCAACGATACAATACCTCTCCACAAACCCCAGATTTCCGTCGTTCAATCTTCTACGTGTGCCCGTCAACATTCAATTAACCCACAGTCACATCATGAAGAACCACCTTTAACCCTTATAGAACTGGAGTCCCGTTTTGGGGACAAAGTACTTTTAATTAGAGTGGTTTGTCCCCAAAAAGGGACTGCAGTCTTAAAAGGGTTAAGACATAGTGCCGGATCTTTTGGTTCTTATTTTTGAACATAAAGTCGAACGTAATACTTATATTGAGACCGTTTTCCTATTTATAGTATTAAGTTGATGAAAATCTCCTCATTTTTTTTCCCGTGAATTTTCAGATTAAACTATACAGTACGCGACAGCACTTAAGAATGTGGCAGTTAAGAATGTCAGGCTGGGATTTAAGGAACTTTTAGAATTCAAAGGTAAGCATTTGTGCTGGACTCGACGAGGAGATAGGAATTAGAAATCGGGAAGTGCAAGGGGGTCGGCAGGTAAGAATCTGGGTGAATACACTGCACCCCTGAAAAACAAGAAACTGCCCCAACACCACCCCAAGGCCACATCAGGCCCCCAACCAAGCCACCTCCGCGCTCCAAAACCGTCCCAAGTGGCGGCCTTTTTTCTATGTATAAATACATGTACGATATTGTGGGTGGTCTCGTGTGAGAGCTCCTCCGCTTTTCTTAGACGTAGATTTGAGCCTTTTCGCGATATCTCGCGATGAGGTCCACCCGGCGGTACGCAACTCGCTCATCGTGCTCGACGATCCCTGCTCTGCTTCTCTGCCAAGAGCGGCTTCGGTCTTGTGATACACGAGGCCCACGGGGGTACGTTTGTTTGAGGATTTATTGCCTATTTGTCACAGGCTCGCCATACGAACGCACGTCGTTTTTTTGTTTCTGACAGTCCCGTGCGGGATGATTATCTGTTTTGGACGTTACGAGACCCCAAAAATATCTACCTCATGCGGTCCTCAGGAGCGTGTCGGGAGAATTTATTGGTTTACGTGCCCGGATTTTTTAAGCTTACTGCTGATATACACGTACGTACGTACCACAGGGTGATTTACAAGGAATAGGAAATTCTGGAGCCGTTATATTGAAGTTAGTTTAAAACGCATCCTCTCCTCTCATTTAAATAGGAAACCTAGCCTCCGTTTGTGAGTGTTTCTCATTAGGTGTCCTGTACTACTGCTGTACACCCCTTGGCAGTACAGAGTCGCTTTGTTCGCCCTAAGCTTAGCTATTAATCTACATCAGTAGACTACTCCTCGCCGTTACGGGCATTTCGCGTAGCTGCAGACGGGCGTCAGCCCGCCGCGGCGAAGCCCCCCTTGTATATATTTATATTTTTCCCGCAAACAAAATCAGTTCCCCTCTACAAACATGCAAATAAAATTATCGCAACACTTTTTTCCCATTTCTTTTCGGTGCGGATAGAAGCAGTGCGGTGGTGAATGGTGCACTTGCTTCTAGAGTACCTGCAGGCCCTTGAAGTAGTGTTTAACCCTTTAAGGGGCCCCTTCGGACAAAAAATATAAGAGCGAATAAAAATCTATTAATATTCCGTTTTTTTTTCAGTTCAGTTGCAATACTATTTCTGGTAAAGTTTCCACATATTCGTGACTCCCTACGGAAAACGACATTTCTCCCGTTCTGCTGCTTAGAATGCCGACCGATGAGTAGTTTTAGAGAGCCTAGGTCATGGTACACATTTGTGTCTCAGGAAGCGTATCGATCAGACGCCTTGTTCATCCCAAAACATGCTTCTTACTCGAAAACGACTCGCCTTACCCCTGGTACCCAAGACGAATTTGAAAAATGGCAGTTTCTCCGGCTGCTGATACTGTTTGAACTCAGATTTTCGACGAGGAAGCCGAGCGCTATTAAACGTCAATACCGGTAGTAGAGGTGAACCTACCTGGGCCTTTAGTCCGACCGTCCGTAGCGTCCTACCTGGCCACAGCAGAGTTTAGATACCAAACAGGAGCTCCGAAACGATCAAAATCTTGCTGCGGAGCACTTTCATTTCGTGATGCAAACACAGCAATGCTTGCCCTCCCTTGCGGATCCAAGAGTCCCTCGTAGAGACTATAACGAACACGTTATACGTTGGTCGGTCGCAGATCTGAGCATTCGAGCTGGAGCTGTGCCGTTTTTCGTAAGGAGTGCTGAATACCGAACAGAGTGTTGCTGCTGTAAAAAAACGAAATATATATATATTTCAAGACTCAAGTACTCTTTTTGTTTCATGACCGAAGGGGCCCGTTAAGGCCACGGTGGCTGTCGACCATACCCTGGGTCCCGCTTTCAATTTTTCGACCAAAACAAAATATTTTTTTGACGGTTTCGTTTACGGGACTGTCAACTTTCCGCCCAATGAAAGGCTGGCACGTAGGAGACATAAAACAAAAATCGCACCAAAGGTATGGCCATCGCTAGGTGACTCATTTGGGTGGTCAGCACGGCGTGGGCCTGCGGCACCATGGCGACTCCACAAGGTGAGGGGACTACCAACTACCCAAATCAAGGCGCCTGCTGAAATTTGGCTGTTTTTGGTGCGCTATGTGTTGAGCACCGGTGGGTTCTCATTTTTGGGTCCGACCAGCTCTGGTCGGGGCTTAGCGCCCTGCACGATAGAGACCCCATTAGGGGCTGGGCGCCCTAGGTAGAGTCCCACTCACAGCTTAGTGTGTTCAAGGCACCGTTGCCTTGTGGGAAGCTGATCGGCTGCCCGCAAACCTTCATTCGGTCACGTACAAGCACTCTTTGGGTACAGAATGTTGTATTTGGGTCCAAATGAGCTCTTAGGGGCCCGCCGGAGGTACGAGACGCCTCGTGTACATTTCCCACCCCGCAAACGACTCTATACATGCCTTTCACCGGCGACTTAGAAAAATATCGCAGCAAAGGGCTCTGCAAAGCCACCTGCTGCGAAACTGGGGCGCGATGCGATGCACAGCAGTAGAAATCCTGGTTTTGGTGTTCGATTGTGTTTGAGGCTTTTTTGCGCGGGAAGTGGCCAAAAAAAGGTATACCTCGTCCATTTGCGGCCAAAATAAGGTACATACTTAAAACCAAGTCAAAAACGTACTCCACGCGCGCTGCCATTGGTCCAAAACTCGTTGTACCGGTTTTTGCCTCTTCAAAACCCAGGTATACCTGATTTTGTCTACTCTGCTTGACTTTCACCTTTTTTTGTCCCTTTTTAAGCCAATCAGAGGCCCTTCATAGTTCCACCCTATGCCCCCTGTACAAATGCCGACGTACGCGGAGACCCCCTTCTCCCTTCGCACCTCGCACTACACGCCACTCGAGCGACACACACACATATCTGCCTGCACACCTCCGCCGAAATAATACGAGATAGAAGGCTCCCCTTCGGGATTGTGGTTGACTTGCAATACCAGGGGTGTCACAAAAGTTGACAAGGGAGAATACAGCAGCAGGCGTTCGTTCCTCGTACTATTAATAGCAGCTACTCCTATACGTAGCCACCGGGCGAGCACGAAGAGCATGAAAAAAACTCTACTTTGCATTGCAAGGAACGGCAGGTTCGTGGGGTGCGTTTTAAACTTGATTTTA